>BMAW01073206.1:0-12563 GCA_019974015.1 Nephila pilipes
AATTTTGGAATAACAAAGAGCAATACAACCTGATATTTATATTTAGTCTCGGCTGTGTTAGGTCCGATTCCGCTTTAGCGTGAAGCTATTTCTCCTATTAGGCTCTCTGGCTATTGAATAGTTTTCTTATTAAACATTCTGTCCATGAAGACTCGCTCCTCTGCCGAAATGTCGGGTGCCATTAATCGATGCCTGTTCCTGCTGCGGAGATTGTAAGGACTCCTTGTCTGCTCTTGTCTTGTGGCGAGGTTCTCTTCACTTTTCTCGGATATAGGTGGCTCCTGCTGACTGTTCCTCTCGGATAGCTGTATCCTCTTCTCTTAACTGAACTGGAAACCGCTTGGCAGACCTGGTATTTTGCAGGGATGACGTTGGTTGCTTTTTCCGCCTGGTGTGCAACCTTAAAGGTATTCTCCTTTTTGGAAGTGGAGTTTGAGAGCTTAACCTTTTGAAGACGGTGGGTTTTGTGAGGAAAAGGCCCTTAAAGACGGCGCTTTAGGCGATATTTACTTCCCCCTTTTTTATCGCTCATTGATGGCACCATACATAGGCGTAGCAAAGAAGCAGGATAATTGCTAGTGTCAGCAGTCAATGGGGATGTTCGTGGCTTAGAAAGTCCTTAAATACGAAGAGTCTCCCTTTCTTAGGGAAACATATTTTCTTGGAGAACTCAATGTAGTAATTACGATTTTAGTTCAAGAAAATTTGAGAAATTTATTTATTTTATTTTTTTAAAAAAGAAATTATTTCCTAACAATTTAAGCTGCTTTTCACCTAGATTTCCTCTTCAATATTATTAAGAGCATTGAGAGAAGTAGCACAAAACAATGATGATAATATAAAACATTGCATAAAAAAAATGAAACGCTTATTTCATTGTAGACGAAGGTACACACCATAAACTAAACCAAATTTAATTGATATTATTCATGTAAAATTTATTTATATTTTGATTTTCAGTAAATTCATTAAAATAGATATAAAATATTTTAAATTTATTTTTAATTCTTTTAAATGCAGGAATTTGATACACACCTAGTGTTAAAACTTAAAATAATCAATTTAGAAATCAGAAGTAAATAATATGATACTTCATAAATTGCACGTAATTATAATCAGTAATACAAAGTAAAATAAAAAGCAAAATTGCTGATCCTGTCTCTTTATATTATAATGTAAAATTCAGACTTTCTCAAATCGATAATGAAGTAAGTTTAAAAGCTCTTATAAATATTCACAGCATTTGTATGGCAATAGACATATCATCATAAATCAACTATGCTTTTTTGGAAACTTCATTATTACTTAATTTATAATTGTTTTTCTCTTTTAGAACATGCCAGAGAAATCTTAAAAATTTAAACCCTCTTAAGAATTTTCTTATATATCTTCCATGAAGGAATGATAGATTTGATGCATAATTGTCATTTTTTATTGTTCCATAATCCATTATATTGTGATACATTAGAATTCATAATACTGAATGAATCCTAAGATTAAGTCTAAATTTTATTAACAAGCATTTATCAAAAATTAAAACTTTATTTTTCTTTGATCTGATTCTTCCTATATATGCTGAAAATTATGATAAAATATTCACTGTGGCAAATAAATGAGATGAATGAAAAGCAAAACCATTAAAAAAAGGTGTTTCGCATTATGCTCTAAAATGTGAGTATCTTAAGGCTATAAATGTTGGCCTTTGTTAAATAGTGCCACATTGTAGTGTCCACATGTTTTTATCGAAAAAAGGTGACGATTAGGTTTTCCAACGTGTAGCAGAGCTGATACGCATTAAATCAAACTCCTTACGTTGCCGTGGTGTGGAAATTAGAAGTGGACGCTCTAGCTTGGCTATCGTTCTCGTTACTTGATTGTCATTTAAATTACGAGGTCCGTTTTATTACTTTGTCCCTTATGTTACTTGCAAATGAAATATTAATAATTTATCAGTTTACCTACGTGTTCCTAAAAATAAATTCTTTAAATGCACATAAGAAATTTAAAATTATATTTTTTCCAACAGTAATAAATGTTTTCATTAGTAAAAAAGAGGAAATGCTTTGAATTCTTAGAATATTTGTAGTAAAACGCAAACAATAAGCTAATATCGAAGACAAAATATTATGACTGCAAACATTTTTACGTTGCCAAGGAGCTTCACGTATCTCGGTAATCTTGTTTATATAAAAGGAATATATGATTCTTATTTGTACTTAATTGTTTCTTTTGCAAGTAATGACAACATACTGGGGCTTCTTACCTTTTTTTTCACTTTTCGTACAAAAAGTTATATTTTTAACCTTTGGATAATCCTTACTTTTTATTTAAAATTTCAAAAGAATTGCATAACATTGCTTGAATTCTAAGATTACAGCTCTGATTTTTGTGCGATAATAAACTGATTTGTGTGTGTGATTTTGTGCATATGATAGAGCCAAAGCCAATACATTCCTACGAAGCCAACTCTTTAGATCAACATTCAAAATAATTACAAAAACCTTTCCTTCTCAACGCACAGACTCCTCAGTCGGTTTAGAAATAACTGACAACAATTTTTCTTTACTTTCTTCAAACCGAAGGAAGACTTTAGCTTCAAATATCGTTTCCGCCCTCCCCCCCACTTTGTTTGGACAGTCCCCTAAGTGACTGGGTCCTTTTTACATTATCTCTCAAAATCTAACACAATATCAGCTCTCTGAACGGT
Source organism: Nephila pilipes (assembly GCA_019974015.1). NCBI lineage: Eukaryota > Metazoa > Arthropoda > Arachnida > Araneae > Nephilidae > Nephila > Nephila pilipes. Next base: position 2,708 of record BMAW01073206.1, read on the forward strand.
TATTTTCATTTTCCCGATAACGTTCGCAAAGTAGAAGGCCTTCTTTTAAGTTGGTCGGCATAGTTTCTATTTATCCTATGTCCGACAATGTAATAGAAAAGGAAATGCGCTTTCTAAAGCTTTATTTCGGCAATAAGAGGAAGAACCACGGAAGAATAGTTTTCAGGCTACGTGAAAGCAACCTTGAATTTTTTCAAGAAGGCAGATGTGCATTTCTAGGTTTTATTACACCAAAAAGGCATATGATAATCAATAATGACCAAAACCTGAAAGAATCAACAATAATCAAGAGGGAGAAGCATTCTTTGTCGATATGAAAGCTTTTACAACTTGCTTTTCATGCTCATTATTCAGAGTTTCAAACGTTCAATAGCCTTAGAGCGCACCCGAACATTCCTTTTTTCGTACTATCGTACATAAAAAGTGTGACTCATGAAAAAATAGGCGAGGAAAAAAAAAAGAAAACGAATATTTTTTTTTTCTTTCAATGTAACTATCTGTTAGATTCTGATTATATTTATTTTTCAAATATATTTTAGAACATTTTGCAAAAAATTTTGTAATTATTATTATATAAGAAACTTATTAAAATTTTTTTTTAAAAAAAAACTTATGCTGAAGAACTCGTAATATTCGTCTCCTACACATTTGAAAGAAAAAATATCGGAATTAATAGTTTTTGTTTCGAAGTCTCAACTTTTATACATCAATTGTCATAATAAAAAATGTCGAAGTAAGTTTCTTGCTTTTATAAATTCAAAAGACTACAATGTATAGTTTTAAAAATCTATAACAAATATTTCTGTAATTTTTTGGTTGCAAATTATTTTTTCTTTATTTGTTGTTTATACATGATTAAAAAGGGTGGTTTTTTTTGTTTTTTTTTTTTTTTTGATGTTTCGATATAAAATTCTTAAAAATTGTTTTTCAATAAACTAACTCAAGATAACAGTAAAAATACGCTTCTGTACAGTAGTACATTGTGTAATTATGCACAAATTTTCTTCAAAAACTGAATGCAAAAATTGCTTCAAATTCTCCACAAATATATTTTAAGTAGTTTTACACGTATAAAAGTTAACAAAAATGTAGAACTAAGGTATTTTTAAATCTGGAAAATCCATAGTAATACGTGTATCAGTAAAAAAACACTTATTATGAAAATATGTAATTATATTCTTTAGTATGAAAAAATTAAAATAAAAATCATAAAAAAAAATCACCAGTTAAAGTTATAACACTTTTTTGAATAAACTTTGAAAATAAATTTTTTATGTAACATATATTTCTTAGTAATACTTAAATACATTATTATTTGAATAATAAAGTGGAACATATATTAGGAATTAAAAAATTATTTCCAAATAGTTAAATATTCTTTAAGTTAAATATATTAATCCAATAATTTCATATTTTAATAACAAAATAAATCTTATTCAGGGTTAGAAATTTTTATACAATAAAAATTGTGGTTACAGAATTTATTTATTATAAAAAGGGAATAAAGTTATGTATTATAAGAAAAATTATTTAAAAAAAGGTAAAAATGTGTATTAGTGTAATGATTTTACTGATTTTTTTTATAGTTCTGCGTACGAATGTAAGCATAACAAAATAATAAAAATTATCTAATTGAAGCAAAAGGAACAGATTTGGGAAATATTTAATGTACTATAACGATTTTAATTAGTGTGGGACTTTTTGAAAACAAAGATTTCATTATTTTCTATTACGAAATACTCAAATTTATTGAAAGAAGTTGTAATTCATCTCATTAGTTTTCTTAACACATAAAATAAGGAAATATACAAAATTCCCAAATACTTTTTCAAAATTCTGTGACATTTCAGGTGCACTGAAACTATACAAGAATTATAATACTGTTCTTGGATATAATACAAATATTAAAAAAAAATATTTAAACTGGAAATCAGCTCCTGCAAATCAAGAATCTATTTAAATCCACCATATATTGATATGAAAACTATAAACTCACCGCTAGTGAGAATTTGAGTATAAAGGAAAAAAGAGGGATTTTTAGATAAGGGTGAAAGAGGAAACTCTATCCCCCTCCCTTCTGAATACAAAAGAAACCGGTCAAGCAGATGATGTTTCGGGGCTGTACTAGGCCTCATGCTGATTCGAAAGCTGTTTAGAGGGGAAAGCACTGCTTGGCCGATACATCGGTCAGCGCCGTCTTTTAAGGGTATATTCCTTTTGGCCTATAGATCGGTCAGCCGTCCTCAAAAGGTTAAAGAGGAGGTTGAATTCCGAGATAATTGCCGTTTAGTTGGTCTATCCTTATATCTGCTACCTTGCCGGCCGAGATCTATCGTTTTCCTTAAGTAACATCTTTTTCGCGGACTACCCACATTACTCTCAACTGAGGTCTTCCGCTTCGTTTGTGGTACCCGGCGGTCTAGCCTCGATTTACCTTTGCGTCTAACTGACTGTGGTCCGGGGCTCTCCTCATAACTATCCTGACTGTTATGTCCCGACTCTATTTCTCGATCCTCCCTGTAGACGCTTTGTTCAATCAACTCCCCCTTTCTATTGCCCTTTCTTTGGTGGTAGAGCTTAAATTGGTTGCTATTGACCGTGGTCTCCCTTCCATGCTTTAAAATCACTACATTGTTTTGAAACACTCGAACCACTTTGAAGGGTCCTTCGAATTTGGGCTGAATTTTCGCTACCACCTTCTGTATTGCTGAACTAATTGGATGCGTTTCCACTAATACAAGATCATTTATTTTAACTGTCCATTCCCTTCTTCTCTTGTTGTAGTACCGAGTCTGTCTATTTTGCTGCATCTCCGTTCTTTGTTGAACCTCTGTTAAGAGTTTTTCAATATCCCTGCACACCATACCTCCATGTTCAGGGACTTGTATCGGTTTTTGGAAGGGCGTTATCAATTTACGCTTTAAAAACAGTTCAGCTGGGGTCTTTCCCGTTGTTTCATGCACCGCTGTTCTAATTGCGTAAGCAAACTGTTGCAAAAATTGGTCCCAAGAAGTATGGTTCGTTTGCACGTAACTGGCAATCATTTGCACTATGTTCATATTGACTCGTTCTGCAGCGTTTTCTTGCGGCCTGTAAGCCGTAGTTTTTATGTGCGCGATTTTCGATATTACTGCATTTATTGTCGAATCCTCCGGGTTTTCCAAATAACGATAAATATGACCCAACTCCGGGTCCTGTCTCTGCTCACCTTTCAGCTGTTCTCTCGACGTTAACACTAGCGAATTGATAATGGCGCAAGAGACACTCTCAAGTGTCTGTCCTTCAAAAGTCTGTCTAAATAACATATCGGCAAACACATTCTGATTCCCTGGCCTATGTTCCCATTCTATGTTATATTCTGCCAGTTTTAACGCCCATCTTATCATCCTACTTGAAAGATTTTTCCCGTTCGTTAACTTGGTCAGCGCTGCGTGGTCCGTTACCACTTTTGTTGGACAATGCCCAAAATATGAACGTAATTTTTGTAAAGCCCAAATCACAGCCAAACATTCCCCTTCAGTTATGGAATAATTTCTTTCTGCCTTATTTAGCGTTCTCGAAGCACATGCTATGGGCCTTTCACCCTGCATCAAAACAGCACCTACTCCTACCGCACTAGCATCGGTGTGCAATTAAAAAGGGGCATTTAAATCAGGCAACTGTAAAACTGGCGTTGAAGTCAACGCGACTTTTAGCATGTCAATGGCCTTTTGAGCATCAGGAGTCCACTGAAAATTGAACTTTTTACGCTTAAGGGCATAAAATGGTTAACACAGTTCGGAGAATCTCCCTGATTAACTTTTGGTACCATCCCGTCATCCCTAAAAATCTCGAAACTTGTCGTGCATTTTTCGGGGCGAGTATATAGAGAACAGCTTTAATTTTGTTAGGATCAGTTTGCACCCCATTATTATTTATGATCAGTCCTAAATACATCAATTCTTCTTGACAAAAATGACATTTCTCAGTGTTTAAAGTCAACTCAGCATCCCGTAACAACTGAATAACTATTTCTAGGTGATGGACGGGATCATCAAATGACCCCGAAGTAATTATAATATCATCCATATAAACATAAACAAATTTCCCAATCACTGGTTTTAATATGATATCCATCGCTCGCTGAAACGTGGATGCACTCCCTGATAATCCGAAAGGCATCCTTTTGAAGGAGTACGTTCCCTTTTTGGAAACAAACGCCGTCTTAGGTATGTCTGGGGAATTTATAGCTAATTGAAAATACCCATACTTGAGGTCTAACGTAGACATGATACAATTTTGCTGAATATTCATTAATAGGTCATAGATTATCGGCAATGAGTACTTACGGTACCTATTGATAGCTTTCAGTTTCTTATAGTCTATTGTGAACCTATACGTGTCAGGTGAATCGACAGGTTTGTCATTTTTCTTTCTACATAAAACCACAGGGGAAGCATATGGGGATTGAAGGGCATAATAGTTCCTTCCTCCAACATTCTTTGAATGTGTAGTTCTATTATGCTTTCTTTGACTCTATCATAGCGATAAGTTCGGGACGCTACCGGAGGTTGATCTCCTGTATCAATTTCGTGGTAGAGCACATGAGTGAGACTTGGCTGATCTGAGAATAACTCCGAGTACTTCCTGAAGAGCTGCTGCAACTGTTACTGCTGACACTTCGGCAATTCCGATCTATTTAGATCGATTTCGACCGCTTTTACTTCCTTACAGTTAATTTGTCGCAACTCTCCATCAAGTATATTTAAGGCGTTTGCCACAAAGTCCATCGTAATTTTAGATGCCTTCATAAAATCCACAACGCAAAGTCAATGCAAACCTTCCACTACATGAAATTGCCATTGTTTTTTAAAATTTCTTATGCATACCGATAAGGTTACGCGCCCTAGTGTCTTACAAGTTGCTCCCTGTGCCGTGAATACGGTAATGTTCGACTCTAGCTTTTTAACAAAGTAAAAATAGCTATTATAAAGTTCAAGAGATAAAAAAGATCTCTCAGCCCTCTTCAAACTTTTCTTTTACATGAAAGGACGGATTTTGAGTCTTTAAAGATGAAAAGCACATCAGCCCTGGGCTACTTGGTTTGGTTTTATAAGCGTCACACTGAAAGGAAAATGAGGTTTATTGGCAAAGGCTGCTCCGGCTACACGACATATCTTTAGAGGCATCTTCACCCGCATCTACGACTCAACGAAAACCGCTGCCTGCGAGTACGCGATTATGAACAGTTGTCTACAGCGGCCTCTTCTTCCGATTAAAAACATCTGCTAAGGTCGAGTCTACTTTAAAATAAAATATCTACACTATATTAATTTTATATCAAAATTGTTTGATTACTTTAAGTCGTAATCCTGTTAATCTCTGAGAGTGGGAGTGACTGGGGGATAGGGAGTTAACGCCGAATTATTCAATTCTTCTCCAGTTATTTATTACAATGTAAAATCTCCATGTTGCTACTCTTAAAACACACACACAAAGTTAAAAACGTATATAAAATACAGCGATTAGAGAAAAATACATTGTTGTCGAAAAAAAATATTTAGGAGTAAACCATTAATTGTTAAAATTTGATGTGGGAAATAAATAAAAATACAAAGACTTCAAGGCCAATAGAACATTTAAGTATATTACTCTTTATAAACTACTATCGAATCCGCTCAGGTTTTGTTTTATTGTTAAATATGAGATATTTCTAATCCCCTCTTCAAAAATCGTCGAAATCTAAAACGATTTATTCATCTATATTTTTATGTTCCGTTCTTGTTACACTATTTTTTGAGTGCGATATACTTTCATTTATGTATCAATCTTTTGAGATATTTCAATTGTATGGTCATTCAATTTTAGAACTATTTTTAGGTTTGGTTTTGAAAAATGGTTGTGCAGCAATATTTAAGAAGATATGCTGGAGGAGGAGCTTTTTATTTGATTGTTTCGTGAGATATATAATAGAAGATATGACTATTGTCTGAGTGAATACGAACGATCGTAAAAGTATAGATTTTGAGGTAAATAAACAAGCCGTCTGATTCGATAGAGATATTAGTATTAAAAACTATACAGATAGATATACTATTTTTGTTATAATTGGATCGTGTTCCGTCAAAATTATAAGAGGGTTTGTCGCCTCAGCGCGTACGTGCAAAATAACTTTAGGAATATTCCTTTCTAGCTTCTAAATTACAAATATAATGGGTGGTTTTTATCTCTCGTGCAGTTGACAATGAAACATTAGAACAGTGTAAAATTTGTAGTTTTTAAGGCAAAAAAATACCAAAAATGGCATTGTGTATATGTAATTTCTAACATTTTTACATTACTAATATATATATTGTAAATGATTCGTAAAATAAAAATATGTCTTTTTCAGAAAAAAATAATGCAATTAGAATTGAAAAAAATATATAAGAGCGTCAGAATTGAATATTGTATCAGATATAAAAATTGTAAAATGTTAAGTTTTAAATTAAAAGTCACTACTTTAAATTGAATCATTTGGCTGCAATTACCGCCTTCAAAAAGCTTTGCGTGGATTGGATATTCAAATTTTAATAATAGGGAGAAAAGTGATTCACAAATGGGAAATGCGTGTCTAATAAAATCTGTATTACTTTTTTTACTAAATTTTAAATACCTAAAAAACTTAATTTTTCAACAAAATAAAAAGTTTCTAAAATTCTTATACAAGCTCACTATAAATTTATTAATTTGCATCTGAATAATTAATACTTAGTCAACTGGAAATTTCCACATAACGTTGCGTTCACCTAGAAATGTATTAAAAGATTTTTTTTTATTATATTTTTTGAAAATGAGTAATATCTCTGTCTTGGAATAGATAATTTCAGGATTTTTTATTTATATGGAATACTTTCAAACCACGTGCTATCGGCAAATTCTATTTATTTGTCACATTTTATACCCTTAACCCTTTTCATATCAAATAAATTGAACCTTAAGAAAAAAGAAAATATTCCTTTTCAAAATTGATTCTAGTGTGGCTTCTCAAAGATCCTTCTAACAGTTATATTCATCTTGTGAACGAAATGTTATTCCTCCATGACATATCTACATTTCTTATCAAATCCCTACAATTATATCCATTTTGTTTCCTTCTGGATTTATAAACGCATTTTAAAATAATATTAGAGACCACAAATGAATTGTTAAAGAACATGTAAAACTCATTTGAATAAGTCGGATATTAAGGAAATTTTGTGACCACTAACCTGCATTTCTTTTGCGTTGGAAACATTTTGATACACTGATATACACATGAAGCAATTTATTTTTGAGAGGAAAATTAAATATACCAGAGAATAAGCCATTCCTTCATTAACTGTAAGTATTTGGTCAAGTGGAGTTCTAATTATTTAGAAATTCTTTTCAAAATAAGTGTTTGAATAACATGTATGCGAGGGATTGAAAGACAGTCATTTATTAAAATGAAGTCCTGGGAATTTTATCAGATCTCACCACATAAGAACGATATCAATAACTTTTCATTCCCTTTTCTGAAGAGAAATCTTTGTATAATTTTTTTTTGACCATCTCAAGAGTCTGTAAAATACAACGCTTTTCTTGTTATCCTGATAATGCCCAGTCAGCGAATCCGAACTCCTGAGTTTTATGTCAGAAACATATTCAGAATTAAATTATGTATGAAAAAAAAACCTTATAATTTGTGATATTTCATTAATCTAGTAATTCTTCACATTAATTAAGCAGATATTGAAATTTGTAAAGGCATGTGGCAGATAGCTTGTTCTACACATATTTTCAATGAGGTTCCAAATTACCTTATAATTCTAAAACACTTCTCTTGCTGCTTCCGACTAAGACATTAATAAATTTTCAAACAATTTGAAAATTAAAATTTTCTTCCGAAATTCTATTCTAAATGCAAAAATGGAAAAGTATTTAATGTTTAGTTATTTTTATCACACAATTTTTTTAAAATTATTCTGTAATTATAATTCTTCGTCGATAACAAGAAAAGTAATTAAAGCTCAGTTGCGAAATATATGAGGTTCAGTTGAAGATATTGTGTTAAATTTCCCTTAATAGACATCTGTTTTCAATCATTTTAAGGTATTGGTCGAAAGTTTAAAGTACATAATGAAATCATAACATTTTAATTTAAAAACTAAATTTTGGTTGCTCAATACATTTATATTCTTTTTTTATTACTAATTCATCTGTGAGATATAAGGTTATTCTCGTAGTTTAATAGATTTAAAGCATTAATCTAATTTATTACCATTAAGTATAAGCTAAAAAGTTCAATTTCATAATAAATTACTTTTATAAACATGCATAAAATGAAAAAATGTATATTTACAATGCAAAATATGCGTCGAAAAGTTCTGTTATATATGATATAGTAAAATGTATGGATAGCCAAAACAAATATTAAAAATACTAACCAGTAAAGGTAGTAAAATTTTGATAATTTTGTTTATATGTATAAAATCCGTATAAATACAATGATTTTCTAAAAGTAAGTATTATTATTAAATTTCTACTATTAGTTCACTCTTTCCCTATATATATAAATATATATATAATCTTTAATAAAAAATTTTTCATTCATCCACTCAAGTTCAAATACATTTTTTAAACTTGTAGTGGATTAAACTTGATGTTGATACAGATTTTTCAAATACTAATTCATTTAATTAAATTTAATTGGCGAAAATGCAGTTTAGCCTTACCACAAAGCGCGATTTCAAAAACTGTCAAATTTGGCTATGTTTTTTTGGCTTAACTTTAACTCCGCAATGCGGGGCATAGTAGCCACATTTGGCAAAATACCGCTAAATAATTCCTGCCACCAAAGGTGGATGGGCTAAACTGCATTCCAACCATTTAATTTAAAGGATGAATTAAGAAACAATCCAAATTTTCTACTATGTCATTTGTCTTGCGATGTCAAATTTGGTAGACAGTCGGCGTACAATCTTCGTGCCTTTGAATCGAATCTTGTCGAAGCATAAAATTTTTTATTTGATTTTCAAATAAGTAATTTTAGTTTTATATGGGAGAAAAAAAAATTTCTTTTGACACTTAATATAGTGTTTCTGTCATATGTATATATAAATATTTATATTAATTGTAACTATTTAATAAAGGTAAATAAAATAAAAATTTTCTTTGTTGACCTAAGTAGGAATTGACATAATTTTTTTAAAAAATATATATAACTTGTTACGTAGAAGATTTGAAAATGAGTAAGTTTTATATCCTTATTTGTTGTTTTGGTCATTTACTATTGTTTATGTTTTCATATAGATCTCTAAATTACAAAATTGCCTAAAAATGTATCTTATTTATTTTTCGCTTCGAATCGACCTACAATGAAATCATACACATTAATAGACTGTTTTAAAACTGATATTAATTAAAATGTATTAAAATACTTATTCTTTAACATTTACTCTAGTATTTGACACTTCTTAAGATGTTGCGAAATTCAATTGAATTCTGTAAAGGTTAACGTAATATTCACACTCAGATAGTTAACATCTAGAGTCAATCTGACGACGAGTATCTAAATTATATTTTCCATTGGATCAATGACCAGAATATTTTCACTTTCGTAGCTTCTCTGCAGTGTGAACGCGGCGATGCCTTTTAAGGTTTCCTGATGATGTGAAACTTCTATTGCAATCTTTACACTTATATAGCTTCTCTCCAGTGTGAATGCGGCGATGTGTTGTTAGATTACTTGATGTTGTGAAACTTCTATTGCAGTATTCGCACGTATATGGCTTCTCTCCAGTGTGAATGCGACGATGTTTTGTTAGATCAGATAAGGTTTTCGAACTTTTTTTGCAGTATTCACACTTATATCGCT
>BMAW01073209.1:0-17747 GCA_019974015.1 Nephila pilipes
AGTGACATCCGAACTCGAACTGAAGAAGCTAGACAGAAGTGGGGGGGTAACATAAAATAAAGACTTTCTTTTAACTAGTACTATTTAATTAATTTTTTTCAAACAACAGTCGAAGCCAGTATCATTTTCATAGAATTATTTTATTGTAGCGGAGAGAGAGACCATTTTCACACGGTGGGAATTACACAACTCCGTCTTTGGATACAAATTATAAGAGCATAAATGTAAAAGCATGAGTGAGCAAGAGCGGGAGTTTCGCTGCGTTTTTCGTTATATAGTAGGAAATTTTCACTATATACATCATTGAACATGTGGGGTGAATGGAGGGATTTCGAGGGAATTTAAGTGCAGACCTAAAGTCTGGAAGGAATCATCCTTACAGGTCTAAAACGTGGGATCTGTTGAACATTGCAGTTCTTAAGAGCGCGTGATTGCATAAATTAAAGTTTAAAAAGGATTGATATCAAGAAATAAGAAGGAACGCTTTACTTTGTTAAATGAAAGAACGGGAAAAATTAGGAAATTTATTTATTATTGTGAGAAACTAATAGAAATTAAAGTTAAATCATTACACATACATATATATATATATATATATATATATATATATATATATATATATATATATAATGACTCACGATCCACACTCTAAGAATCTCTGCATTCGTTCAGTAAAATATTTATTCAACTTCATGCTTAAACTAAGAATTTACATTTTGAATGAACGAATAAGCTAAACAAATATGAGAGACATCAGAGGTTTAATCACATTGTACAAAGTGCGCAGGAAATCGAGATTTAATGTTATTTCATCCAATGAAATGGAGATTCAATTGTATCAAATGCAAAATAACAAAGTTTTATTCATAAAAATTTAGATTTAATGCTGGAGATTTATTATACGAATATATAACAACTCCTTGTATCATCATACGTATTTCCTCAAATTGACAATTAAATAAAAAACAATGAAATAATTAACAATTTTAAAAAAACAAAATGCCGAGTATCTTATAAACGCGTCACTTTCCACAACATCTACTGAAAATTGGTTTTTCAGAGTTTGTGAGTTCATTAGGGATTTTATTCCTATTAAATTAATAGTAAATAATAAATAGATGTAGAAAAATTCAGGGCAAATTGATTTTTTTTAAATGCAAATTTGAAACATTCTCTTAAGCTTTTGATCAATAACTTATCCATTTCACTGTGAATACGAAAGCTTATTGCAATAAATAAATATTAATAATCGACAATAATCAGTTAATAATCAGTAACGAATTTTAAAACTAATCCTTCAGCAAGATCATTGACAATATTTATTCTTCTTTTTTTGTATTTTAAAAGCAGAAATGGAAGCTACTGAGAAATAGTCTGAATTGAATCGTGTGTGCCTTTTTTTTTTCCTTCCTGTTTAATTAAGCTGATCTATGGATTAGAGACACTTGATTAGATGTCTGTTAACTCACATGTAGGAGGACTGATGTGGCGTCGAAGATTTCTTACGACGAAAACAAACATTTCCTACAAATATATCAAAGGGGTCCTCTTTCTTCGGTCTCAGTATTTCAAGAAAAGAAACTGCATTTTTTCCAAATATCCTTTAGCATAATAATTCTACTGTTAAACTAGATATAGATGCTGAATTATTTCCTTTCCGTAAATTGTACTAGTTATCATAAAAGAAAAAAAAAAAAGTATAATTCGTCTTATTTACTTGCCACTCCTTGCAGTTTATTTCTCCGCTCTTTGGCTGTTAATTATCATATTTCTTCAATTTTTTTCATCTTATTTTCAAGTTATGTTATAAATAAATTCTTGGTTATTTTGAGGTTTTTCAGTATATGTGCGTTATTTTTTGCCATTATACATTTCAAGTCAAGAAGTCTGGTCCCCACAAATTTTATTTTTACTTGATCTTGGAGTTTAATATTATGTAAAAAAGTTTAAATTTAGCTTTATTATTCAAAATATAAGAATTCAAGTATTGGCCTTTCTATTTATTAAAATGGAATATTGCATATATATATATGTACATGAGTTAAAAATTGTGTATATGAATTATTATATATATATATAGGAGTTAAAATGGTTTATATGAATGTTTATAAATACGAGTAATAGAATAACATCAGCGAAACCTATTGAAAATTAGATCCACCACTATTTTTAAAGAATTGAATACTTAAGAAAATTGAATACTTTTTAAAGAATTGAATATAAGTCAGAGGGAACTGCGAATATCCCGCTTCTGCTATTAAGATGGTATTCATTTATTTTATTTATTTTTTCGAAACAATTGCTCATTTTTTTTTTGAATCAGTTGATGTTCAATTGCTGATACCAAGATATCATTCGTCACGCCTAGGAGATGGCGTTTATCTGTTCTTTAGTACAGTCGCGGACATCTGATGGTTTACATCGACTCGTGGGTTCGAGCCTTGATACTACCAAACACCCGTCTAGACTGGTGCACGTTAAATCTGTCGAGGCTCAAAATCCTTCGGTTGGCATGGTATGGAAGTTAGGAGAGAAAAATGCCAGTTCAGTTTTTGTCCTCGCCACTCGACCGAGGTTCAAAATTACGAGATCCGTCTCCAATATCTCTCGTGTTACTTCTATGAGATAATAAATCCAATCAATCATTCTTTAGTGTAGTAATCGATAGAATAGATGGTAATAGGATTATCACAAGCTAATGCCTCTAGACTTTAATGTTCCTTAATGTAACTCGTAGTGTGATCCAAAGACTCTGGGATCATTTTGATTCTGAAAATTCAGTATTAAAAACACCTATTCTAGACCGCAAACAAATCCTGTACAACTCTTGCAACCAAACTCAGCAGGAATACTACTATGCTTGAGTACATATTAGATTATTTTGCCGCTTCAGGGTTGACTATATCAATTACTAAGGTGTACAGATGTATTTATAATCAAGCACTCTGTGCAAAACGAAAGTGTGTGTGTATTCCTTTTAATCGACGTCACAGATGTTACGTTGCCAATTGAGCGCGTTACCAAGAGTAGGCAACAGTGGACTTCTTTATTCTTCAAAGAGAAACATTCATCTCAATTCACCTTACAGAACAATGTGCTGATCTGTAATCAATAAAGACCAATCTAACATTATTGAAAGATACAGTTAAAGAGGAGGGGAAATTAATATTTATTCTGGAATCTCTCCAGGTTGGTTCACACTTCTTATCTTCAATTTTCTCTATTTATTTATGTCCTTTCTCAGTAAACATAATGATATTGTGATATTTTCTTTACTTGAGTATCTCAAAAATATAAGGACTATTCATTACTGTTTACACTTTTTCTGTTGGTTGTTTGTATTAATAAATTAAATACACTCTATAAAAAAACGACGCACGAAGAAGGAGTTGCCCAATTGTAATGAATTTTGTATGCAAAGACATTTAAACCGAACATGCAAATGATTTAATTTGGTATCCAGTGAGTGAATAGCGAAAGCTACAACGCATTGGAACTGCGCTCTCACCAGGTATATATAAGAAGAGATTCTCAATCTGATGGTCAAATTTTCTGTTGCATTGTGTCTTACGATAACTTTCAAAGACTGAAAAAAATGTTTCCCCGCAGTATTCGAGCTCATTACGAGCAACTGTCAGAGTTTGAAAGAGGTAGTATCATTGGATTGAAAGATGCGGGTCGGGCAAATCGGAGAATCGCTCGTCATATCACTGCATCGCTCAGAAGCGATGCAGAGTTTAGAAGACTCTGATAAGAATGGGTGGACAATGGCAGATATCAGAGTCATGATGGTAACGGTCGATATAGGACCACAGCAAATAGGGAGGAAAGAATGATTGACAGATCAGATTTTACAGCTCCTGATTCATCGTTATCCACCATCAGACGTGCAAGCCGCACACGAGTGTCCACCATGACCATTCACAAACGGCTGATCTATGCTCGTTCCAACCGCTACGTCACTAGCCACTCACGCCTGCACACTGCTGAGCCAGATTTCAGTGGTGCTTGGCTCGATCAAGTAGGAATGATGCTGACTGGGGACGTATAGTGTTTAGCGATGAATTCCGCATCCAACTGTGTCCTGAATTTCATCGAAGACGTGTATGAAGACCCTCAGGGCAGCGTCTGATCCCGCTTTCGCTATTGCAAGCCACACAGGACCTCAACTAGGAATTATTGCCTGGGGTGACATTTCCCTTAACAGTCGGATCCCTCTTACAGCACAGCGGTACGTCGACTATATTCTGAGACCTGTTTTGAAACCGTTCTTTTTGTAGTACCATCATGACTCTGATATCTGCCATTGTCCAACCGTTCTTTTAATTTTCAGCAAGATAATGCTAGACCACATACGACACGTGTTGCTATGGACTGTCTTACGGCTTGTCAAACACTTCCTTGTCCAGCCACGTCTCTCTCCAATCGAGCATGTCTGGGATATGAAGGGAAGGCGACTGCATCTACCAGGGAATGTTGATGACCTAGCCTGATAATTGGAGCAAATATGGCAAGAAATACCATAGGAGGGCATCAGATAGCTTTATAACTCTATGCCACGTCGCGAGGAAGCTTGCATGTAGGCTAGAAGTGGGTCAACACCTTATTGAGCTCTTTACTTTGTAACTATGTAAATCTGAAATAAATCATAAACTTTTTTCTGAAATTTTAATCATTTTCTATTCTGTACATAATTGTCCTATCCGCCAATTTTTGTTTCCATCGGTCAACTCCTTCTTGGAGCGATGTTTTTTTTTTTTTTTTTTTTCTTTTTTCATTATAGAGTTTATATAGTTTTGACTGGTATTACGTCTAATATCTTGGTTCGTTTCATTTGCTTTTTAAATTCTCATCGAAGAAACAGTGCTCCTCCCGAAGAAACATTAAATCTTCTCTCTTATTTTAAATAGAAAATTATGTGATTTAGAAGAGAAATTAGATGCTCATTTATGCCTTCATTACACCGTTTTTGCTAAAATGGGAACATGTACTAAAGGCCTTTAAATGTCACAATACAAGATATCTTTGATTGTAAAATATGTGTAATTAAACTTTTTAACTTATAATGAAGCATTCGAAGCCTTTTCCCAATATTTTACCACATTTTTCAGTTTTCAGATTGTATTAAATACAATGTATAGTATTGTGTTCTACCACCAAAAAATAATAATTCGCTCAAGAAATTTGATTGATATCTAATTATGTAATGAATAGTATATAAATTGATGTACACATATGTGAAAATCTATTATCAAGTTTTCAGATTCATAGAGAAGCGAAGTATTGAGTTCTTTTGAGGAGAAATTCAATGTTAGAATTAAAAATTCAAATACAAAATACTTGAAATAATTGGTAAAATAGGTAGAAAAAACAAATGATTTGAAAAACTTCCTCTTTTCTTGCTGAAATGTACAAAAGAATAGTTTTTGTGAGTAAAATAAAAGTCTAAATGTAGTTTAGCGTGAGTTTCTCTTTAAATCATGATTAGTTTGGTCATAAAATATACATTTTTATTTTGTATCTTCAAAGAAATCATCTCGAGCAAAAGAGACAGAAAACTTCCGAAAAATGAGCTACATTCAAAATAAATCTTAAATGAGCCACTTCCATTTACTATATAACTACTCTCATTAAGAATTCATCCGCAATTAACTGAATAATTAATTACTCCTTCAGATGGGATGCCTATAACACGTAATACCACCCAACTCTAAAACTCATATTAAACTTTTACAAAATACCAATTTACTTTTTCAAAAACATTTTCAAGTAACCTAAATACAAAAGCATGCCTTAAATTCTTGATATAACATCCTTAAAATTATAACTGCTTGTAGCTGTTGACGCTAATAGCTTCATTAACATAGTACGGTTTACCAGAAACTGCCATTCAATGGGTTTTTTTTATGTAGTTCAAAAGCATCGTCTCTGGCATCTGAGGAATGGGTTGAGTGAAATAAAAATTTCTGTTGATATATATACTTCTCGTCAAAATTCAATTACTTCAGCGATAAAACAGAGACATTTTAATGGAACTGACAGAGAGTCGTTGTGAGAAATTAATTGTTCCAGTGCTGCTGTCACTTTTTACATGCAGAGAATACGTTTTTCTAGAAAAACCAAAGGGGGGGGGGGCGATTATACAGCGAAAATTGTTATTTATTCAATAAGAGTTGTAGTAAACGGTAATAAAATTAGCTGCATTAGAGGAAGAAAGCTACCATTTAGATAATGAAGGGGGAGGGGTAAGGGGGGGTAAGTGGCTACTTAGAAAGGGGGTTATAAGCTACATTTGGGGTTTTTTTCAAGCAAAATGCCGTAAAGCGTTACTCATATTTCTAGAGTGTTTTTTACTTAGAAACCAAATTCAGATTGTATTTTTGTTTGCTTTTTTTCAATGACTCTAAAAAGGCGCCTCCATTTTTTATGAACTCAAAAGTAACAGCGGATTTAAAATATTATGAGGAACAAAAGAACCTGTTTTAGAAATTCTTATAACAACAGAGTGTTGATGTAAATTTTAGTTTGCATCTTTCCTTAAAACTGGTAGTCTAACTCTATAATTTGTTTACATAAAATTTAGTCTAACAATTGAGACGCTCAATGAGGTAAAATAAAAATAAAGTATGTAAGAACTCATTTATTTTATATTCAAGCATCTGAGTATTAAAAGGAAGTTATAGTGATCATCTACTGTTAATATTCTTTCCAAATCAAGAAGGATTGACATTTGTACAGTTGTCTCCTCTGACTGTTCCAGGGAAACATTTCCTTCCAAAATGTCGATCGAGAAAGCAACATAAATTTACGGATTTTGACTGGGATTTTGCTTGTTTTAAAAACACCCCTTTGATAAACTGGATCAGATTAATAATTGGTAGTATACTTTTGTATCTCTGTATATATCTGTCATTTTACTCAATTTTATTTATTCACAATATAAAGCAACATTTTAAAAAATCGTTCAGTATATAGTAATTATGAAATGGGATATGTAATTTTAGTTTTGAAACAAAAATGTATGAACTGAATGTTTCCTCCGAATATTACGATCAATAATAAGAACTATCATTTGTATGTCAAGAAATGAAATAAAGACATCAAATTGTATAATAAGATCGATAAGAGAAAAATATTGTACTCGATAACTGAAAACTATTGGAAACTTAATAAATGGAAAACCGATTGAATTAGAATTTACAAATTAGCAATTATTAGAGGTCCTAAAGTAGTTCAATTTTCAAATAAGCTTCATTAAAATAATACTTTTTATACTATTAACACTTCCTTTTTACATTTTCAATTATAAGTATTACAAGCAGAAAATAAGTCAATGAAATAATGAACGTCCACGAAATGTGTCCCTGAATATTTTGCTTCCAAAAAGTATTGGCAATAAGAAGAAAACATTAACGAAGAAGGCAAACGAGAGGTAAATTCTGAATAGAAAATTAAATACGCACTTAAGATGCCAATATCAACCATTTAATCAGCAGGTAGGAAACTCAGAATTACTCCAACTTCAGAACCAACTCTTTTTGCTCTCATCCCCTTGCTATCTAAGAAGACGAACAATTTCATTTGATATGAATACCATCTAAAATGATAGAAAAGCTTCTAAAATGTGAGATCGACATGCGAATTTCTTTCGCTACTGCTTCATCCCCTGAAATATCTTTTTCCATCACGTAAATATCTAGGCAGCTGCCTAATGGAGTTTGTAAACGAAGCTGCTTATGGAATATTATTCTTATGTGGTCAGACAACATGTTGTTTTTTTTATTTCTATATTCTTATGCTTCGCAATACTACCTTTTTTCGATATACTTCAATACTTTTTTTCATAAACTTGCTTTCAAAATCGGTTTATATACATGTACATAGATTTTCGAGTAAGCTATGGGGTTTAGTGGTACACGTTAAGCTGTTTAGGAATGTTTCCGAGTTTGTGTTGTGACGTCACTCGACTTTCGTGTTTCGGTAAACGCTGAACTTTACATATGAATAAGAAACAGTTCATTACACAGAAGATAAAATTTAGTTATACTTGGGATATTTCGTGACTTAAAATTAAAATGAAGTTCTTCTTTGCGAAAAAATACTGTATAATTTCATATGCTATATTGCATTTTTAAATGTTATAATATTATATTGATATTTTAACAACGAATTTGATATTTTATAACAGAAAAAAAAAAAAAAAATCTGTTATTTCAATGAAGCAAAAACTACTCTTGAATAGTGATCCGTATTGATTCTTATAGTCAAATATATACTTTTAATATTATTAATAGTAATCTTATTGTGCAGAATCTCTTCAAATTGTAAGAATATTGAAATGTATACTATAAGATTAATGGAAACTATGGATAGACAATGGTATGAAAACCATTAAATATTCAAAAATTTAACTATGCGAATGTTTGCAAATTCTTAGAAACAGAATGTATAAAACTAAGACTGACTGACTCAAAAAACTACAGAAACAAAGTATCTGTAATATGCAACTTAAATAATTATCTGTGAATTAAGATTTGATATTTATACATTGACAACGAAAATTATTTTATGAACACTCTTTTATGTTGATTCTAAATAATTGATTAATAAACTTTGAAAATTATAATGAAAATACAAATTATATTCTATTTCAGCATTTTGCTAATGACTTGGGAGTAATTTAAGAACATATCAGGGGTCGAAAAGGAATGTGTCAATAGATTTTAATCGTTACTCTCCGAAGCCCATTTATTTGTTAAGGCTTAAGAAAAAACTTCGGTTATAACCAGTTACGTTGTAGAACTTTTTTTAGTTTAGTTTTCATTAACGTCACCTAGAAGCAACACGAGGGCTATTGCGATGGACCTTGTAATTTTGAATTTCGGTCAAGTGACGAGGACGTTACATGACCCTATTGTATTCTACCTTATTGGTACCCCTTTTCCTAACTTCCACACCATCGGAAGGACTTTGGGCCTCGACATATTTAAAGTGCATCAGCCCGGCTACACGGCGGGTCTTTAGTGGCCAAGGCTGGAACCCGCCACTCAACGAAAAACGCCAGCCACGAGTCCAAAACCATGACCATTAGGTTACCGCAGCCTACGTAGTAGAACAAAACTATAGAAAAAACGGAAAAAGTATTCTATATTCCTGTATTTCCTGGATAAAAAACATATCTCGAGCTATTTAAATTTCTGTGATATACGAACAGAATTACAAAAGTTGTTGCACAATTATAGATGTGTATTAAGGTTATATTGGTGCTAAGGGTTCGAAGATTTTATTGAATAGTTAGTAAGGATAGAAAATTTTATTACTCCATTTCTGAAACTTGTGTATTTTTCTACTGCTCGTTTGAAAAAATACACTGGTGTCCAAAACTGAGATCATAAACATGTTTTTCATAATAATTCAAAACTGCTAACAGTTAAATTGATGAAATTTATGTTCTATGTATTTTAGAGAATGGGTTGAGCAAGTTTTAGCACCCAGATTTTAAAAAAATGGTATTAAGCGTTAGTTTTGTTGCACAACGTGAAATTTGACCGTGTATGCATCTAGATAATTTGCCTGGAATGTTGTGAATATTGTGTTAAGAAACCTACAAGTTTGACTGATTGCAGTGCGAATGAGTTCTCATAATCGTTTAGATGATTCAATGAGATAAAGACCCGCTGGCAGGCTTGAAGCTGGGCAGTCTAAGGCGGATGTGGCTCGATAGTTACAAGTGGCACCAAAAATTGTATCAGGTTATGAAGTGAATTTGAAACAAGTAGTATTACCACCAGGATGCTCTATCAAGTCCACCTAAGAGCAACCATGCCTTCACAGGATCGCTACTTAGTATTAAATACACAACGATACAGGAAGACAAAGGCTACAGAGCTTTCTCGTGACCATCCTGCTGCTTCTGGATCAAAAAAATTACCGGACAAAAAGTATACAGACGCCTAGCAGATAGGGCACTTTATACCCCTCCCTTTATCGACACATCAGTGGTGTCTCCCCCTCTGAGTATATCACACAAGAGAGCCCGTTTGTACACTAAGAATGAAGGTGTGTTCTTTTCACTGATGAGTCGAGATTTAGCACACAGAGTGATTCTCAGTGAGTCTTCATCTGGAAAGAACTTCAAAAACTCGCTAACATCTCACTAACGTTAGAGTAATGCATCAATATAGTGGCAGAGAAATCCTAATTTGAGCCGGAATGATGTTGGGCAGTCGTACACCAGTGCACTTCTTTGATGCAGGTAGAGTCATCGAAAGCGCTATACGCCTTGAAGCGTATGTGAGGTTTTCCGAGTGCTACAGGCCCAAACTTAATTTTTACGGATAATAATGCGAGGGCATATAGAGATTACATTGCTGAGGATTTTCTTGAAGAAGAGGATATTCGTGGTCCAATCCACTTATCTTCGTGTAGCGTATTATTTCTACATTTGTAGCTATTTGCCCCTACAGCATTCCTTGATACGTTCAAAACGTGTTCTATTCTCTTTGGTTACCATGTGTTTCTCGGAAGTGACGAAAATGTCTAAGCATCCAAAAAAGCGAAAATGGTTTTTAGTTACAGAATTCTCAATACTATGTTAAGAAATCTTCTGACAAATGATTAATAAATCAATCCTTTGAACACCTTTCAGAACACATCATTGTAAATCTCCAAGTTAACTTACCCAAATAAGCAAAAAAAAAATATCATAGCGTGCAAAAAGTACAAATCAATAATTAATCACTAATATCCGAAATGAGATATTATAGTAATTATAGTATCGTCCAAAGCTTTCATTAAATCATTTTAATATTCTAACTTTAACTCAAACTATCCTTCCCAGACTTGAGAGCATACCTCTTTTAAATGTATCTCCCCAAAGTGTGCTAAAAGAAAAATATTACTAATTTTCTCAATGTCCACCTTTTAGTATTGGGAAAATTTTAAGACTTTAACTTTTCATCTTATTCTGTAATTTTCATTTGTGTAATAATGAACTTCAAGTACAGAAATTCAGCAGGTACAGGAATTCAAAATGTATGTGAAAAGAAACAATGTGCCCTGAAAGTCCTTATGGCATTTCCTTTTACAAAATAAAATTATTAATTTCAAAATCTAGATAAAATTAGAAATAAATTATTAGATTGATTGCTGTCATAGCTCAATATATGCTATTTCTTAATTCCCACATGTTAAAATAAATACATCATTTCGATAAGTTAGGATAAAAATTCTAAATTTTTAACAAACTACGCTCATTGCTTCAATGAAAAAAATTGTGAAAATTTTACAACTCAATTATAATATTGGATACATGAAAAAAAACAAGGAAATAAAAATTATTAAGTAAATATTTTCTTCCAATAGCTTCTGTCCTTGTATCAATTTCTTTCCTTTTTTATTTTAACTTATTCTATGCGCAACGCCAAAAAAATATTTCTTCGATATTCTTTACTTATCTTTTGGAAGGAAAAAAAATCAACTCGCCACTAGGGCGATCAAATACGAAAACCAGCATTTCTTGTCGTTCAGCATGCACGATAAGAAAAGATTTATTTCCTTTCCAAACTCGATTTTAAAAGGATCCGTAGCAACGTATTTAATGGATCGGACCCCTTTCGGAAACCTTTCATTAAAAGAAACGTTTGGAAAAATGACAGAAAAAAAATTACCCTACTACCTATCGTTTTGTAAGATAGTTTTGAATAGGTATTTATTGTTCTAGAGAATCTTGATCTGAAAGCTTTTGAAATCCCTAGAGTTAAGAATTTGTATAGAATCAACGATTCAAAGGACCGAGAAAAACCTTCGCTTAATGAATTCTTACATATTATTATTCTAGACATTCTCCTCGGATCTTTCTCGAAATAAGATCAAACAGTTTCCTTGAAATATTTATGCTTTCTAACGGTGATTCAGTGAACGCTTATTAAAATCTTTCGTTGCCTTATTATGTATGCATGGGTTATGACTCAGGTGTTGTTCTTGAAGGGATAGGATTAACTGCAATGTATCTTAATTGCATCTCCTTAAAGCTTTCGAAGGAAACTAGACTATTAAGTTGTTAGAATAAAGTGGGCTCACTCCGACATTTATTATGGCGTTTGTTCCATTGCGAAAGAAAAATCTATCTGTTAATTAGAAAATCAGATAGTGTCACGAATAAACAGTGTAGATTCAAAAATATCTCTCTTTTCAATGGAAAAGGCCGATGAGAATTAGAAAATTACTCTGAAATCAAAGGCATTATAATTAATCCGATTCATCCAAAGTATAATACACACTACATTCTTAAAGAAAAAAATACATGTAAAAAGCAATTTGAAAAATCACACTCAAAAACATTGGATTATAATTTTTATAAAATTAAACATCCTACAGTAGTTCTTATCTGAAATTTTTTGGGTACTCATTGAACTTGAGTTACATAAGATATTTAGCATTTAATAGTGTTATTTTGAAGTCAATGAAATCATTTGTCATTGACACGAGTGGATGATAGCAAAATAAAAAAGCCATGAAGACAATTGGAAACGAGCACTTTTTAGTTATGGAGGGAAAATGTATTTAATGATATCTCAGATAGCTTATGTCAAAGTAAATGACACCAATCAAACTATATTTACATAGACAATAGAAATAGCCACCTATTACTATGATGCAAGCGAGACAATAAATAATTAAAAAATATAATAAATCAATAAGTGACATTAACTTAGTAAGATCAAAGTTATCAAGACGTTACTAACTTGAATCTATAAGTGACATATAGCGATATCTCATTGACAGGGTGAGAATTTTACAAGTTACTTTTCAGAGATTAAATGAAAGGACAAGATTTGAAAACGGAGTTCATTCTGGAAAACGATAGATTTTTTACTATATTGCAATAACTTCTTTTACCGGTAGAGAATAAGTTAAAATACTTCTAACATACTTTATTAAGAAAAAAACTTGCCTATTAAAATTGTATTTACAGTTGCGGCCATCTACAAACTATTTTTTCCTTTCCTTACTGCTAAAATGTGGCTCTAGTAAGAATCAGTAATAAAGCTCAGAGAGAGATAAATTTGCTATTACTGAGGAGAAGTGTCTGTATTTCTTTCTACCATGCCTATTGTTGCAAATTTTCATATTTTTCAATAAATATTGTGAGTTAATGTTTGCCAGACAATATTTGAGCTCACACCATAGTATTCGAGTCATTGCATTTCTACTCAGGATAAAGAAAGTGTCACCGAAGTTATTATAGCAATAGGCATGATAAAACTTATTATCTCTCAAATAAAAACCTTTAAACCCTATATATATATATATATATATATATATATATATATATATCTATATATATATATGTATGTATGTATGTATATATGTATATATTAATATATATATATATATATATATATATATATATATATATATATATATATAAATGTGTGTGTGTATGCAGAAAATAGCGAAGGTCGAAGAGCACAATATTCGTTTCATACATGATATGGAGAGGAAGAAGCTTTACACATACAAATTTCCGGAAGTTTTAAAGAAAAAAAAGGGGAGGAGTAAGTAGAACTGTTAGATTCTGGATTAATAAAAGAGAGTAATGCAAACACCGCATATCTTATAGTTTATGTTTACAAGAAGTATAGGCGTCTATATGACTATGCATAGATCAAAGAACTTTAAGCACGTCACCAATCCAGATGATTTTTTCAAGGAAATGCTGTTGATCTAATGTATATAATGATAGAAAAAACTTCCATCATCCCACCTTTGGAATTATTAAAAGGATATTGGGCAATTCCAAAGGAAGAACAAAGCAAAGAGTATATATGATTTTAAACACACTGATCACAATACTAATTTAAAGTTATTCCATTTGAACAGAAAACGTTGCAGCAACATTTCAAAGAGTCATGAATAATAAAGCTTTAAAGGAATATATAATGAATTATCGAGAACTTGTTTAGATGATACTGAAATTTTTTTATTTGATTTTGAAACATATTTACTACACCTTGACTGCATATTTACAAAACTTTAATTATCCTTTATCGTTGCACAATTCAGAGCCCAGTTGTCGGTGCACATTTTCATGGACCCATCTATCTTATTCACACATACTACCGGAAATGCTATTTCAGCGCTGCTTTCCTCGATTAATCCTCATTCCAACAATTCTTGGATTTGTTATTGTACTTTTTTCTTCAGAATTTCCGGACTTTCTGCACATATACAGTTTTTTCCGTTCAATGTTTGGCTTTAAATTGATTTTATGTGCGTCTACTTTAGCAGTGTTTACATTGCACGTAAGAAGTTTTTTGGTACTTACTTAACAATTCTAGCAATTTATTTCCTGCGTCACCTTCTAGGTGACTTATGTCAATGTGCTTCAATAACCCTTTCAATTCGGGTCTCAGAGAATTTGGAGTGGGAAACACTTCACCAAATTCTTCATCATCTTCGAATATCCCTCGATTTTGTATTAGCCCTTGAGTAATACCTTCTTCATATGACAATACCAAATTTTTGCATCACTCAATTTCACTTTATAAGAGTGAGGAAGAATTACGATTATATTTCCAGGGCCAGTACACTGCACGTAGAGATTGTTCACTGATTCACGTATCAAAACGAGAACGAGTTTTGCGATTAAAATATCTAGCATAAGCTTCTTGTCTTCCGGAGGCAAGTAATATCGTCTGCTCTCTCTCTCAGAAGCCATCTCTAAATTGATCTTTTGTTCTTGTAAGTAAATCACCACGGATTTTCCCATGTTCAATGAAATGGCAATATCGTCGCACCATCTTGATTTTGACACGTTTAGAGGATCCCTAGTTTTTCGTCCTTACATCAACTTGAAAGATTACATTCTTGTTGTGCAGTTTGGGACTTCTCTGTATGCGAAAGCACCTATTGGATATATTTGTCCCAGTTACTTGGATAATAACTAGTTGTAATGATTTTTTCACTACTTTACTGTACCTCTCTGCGAGTACATTCGACGCTTCATATCCAGGAACTGTAAATCATGGGGTACAGCCAAAGCACTTCACGAACTCAAGAGTTAACTTTGAAATGAAATTGGTTCCAATATTGTTGGCAATGACATTTGGGATTTCTGTCCTCTTAAGTATCTCCATTAGCGCGTCTCAAGTAGTTTTGGCTGATGACTATCGAAGCAAGATCGCTTCCGGTCATCTGAAATCCTGATCAACCGTGCTATGACAATATTCATGTTTTCTAATGAACGGTGGATCAATCTGTCCAATTATATCAAATTTCCCTATCTTGAAAGGGGAAATTTGCCTAAGAACAGGGACTATTGGTATTTTGTCAGTAGCTTTCTCTTGGCTTCTTAATAGACAATTATTAGAAGATTGCTATATTCTAAAATGCCCTTCTTTAAATACGGCCACCAGAGGTTAAAACGAATTCTTTCACTGGTCTTTTTTAAGCCCATATAACTTCCAAAAACCAATTTGTGAGCCATTTTTAATACCTGAGGTCTCCTAATTTTAAGCAAAACCAATTGAGACATCTTTTCTCCAATCACTTTATCGTCGTGATGTAACAAATTATCTTGTCATGATGTAATTAAAATTCCTATCTTCAAAGTAAATTGTTTCCATGCTTCTTTCAGGGTCTCACATTTTAGTTGCTGTCCTCTCAAAAAAGCTCTTTCTCTCACTCGATTTTGATAACTATTTATCTCCTGCGTGAGAAACAATATTTCATAACATAAACAAACACATTCTTCACTTTCTACTCTCCTCCTCACCCATACTTCCTTTCGTAATGAAATCAGAATTTCTGTCTGCCACAGCAATATCCATTTATCTCCAATAATGATTCATCGTTTCTTGCTTTGATGTCAGGCTCTTGTAATAGTTTGTATATCTTTTACGAATTGATTGCTTGACTTTGGATTTTTCGTAATCGCTCCTAACCCTTGAATAGGTTTAGAAAATGCTTCGTTGTTCTTGTCTTTTTGTCCATAATTGAACTCAGAAATGCGAGACCTCTACTTTTTCTCCGAATGTGCTTTATAGAATTATTTTTCCTTCCTCGTACCTTTGTTCTGGAATGAGATACAAGTTAACCACAGTTATCATAGATCCGGAGTCAATTAAAGCTGTTGCACTTTTTCCATTGACAACAATTTCAGCATGTGGGAGATTAATCATAGCTAATTTGGGTTAATAGCTTAGCTTATTTAATCATGGGTTAATCGTAGCTTATTATTTCCTTACTTCTGCTTTCTAAAAGTAACAATTCGAATTTCAACCGTAACTGCTTGATCATCTTGTTGATTGATATAATAATACACACACATCGTCTAGTATCTTTTTGAACAGTTCTTCTCCAGGTATTTCAATCCGCAAATATAACATTATTTCGTTGATTTTTTTTATTTCTTCTTTCTTCGGAGTTTTGGTATTTTCTCTAGAATGAGAAGGAATATATTTCCGAACTAGAAAATTCTTCCGTTCTTTAATTGGCGGGTGTTTGTTAAATGCTGAATACTCTCATTGGAAATTTTCTCTGTCTTTAGTTGACATTTGCTCTGATATTTTCATAATCGTCTAATTTTGAGACGATTTGATCCGATTTTCTTAAATGGACCCATTTGTGGATAAAATGATCATACATTTCTGGCACAGCTCTCCCTTTGGTTTGGTTAATTATTGTCAAATCGTACAATTCTTCAAAATTGTTTATTTACAAGCCATCAATCCATTAATGCAAATAGTTCTTTAATTCGTAAGCGAAATCACCCCAAGTGATGTCTTCATTTTTCTGATGCTACACAAATAATTGTCTAAATTCATTTAGTGTTAATTTATACAGTTTCAGAAAAATTTCTTTCATTTTTTTCGTAATCGTTCGTTATTTCTTAGCTTCAATGGTGATGATCAGAGCAACATAGTATGGTAATAGTCCGATCAAATAAGAAGTCCGATTTTCTTTTTGATTTCAAATCTATTAGCTTGTTTCTCAAATAACACTAGATATTAGCTAATATCGTTGTTCTACGGATATGATTTTGGAAGAAAGTTTTGCAGCAGTACTTTCATTCTAACAGCGAGTTCTGAATTAGTTATTTCACTCATTCTAACTCTCGTTTTCGGAACGTAATTTTTTAGTTCTCAGATGCAATTACTTGCATAGGTTTCATTTCATCTCTCTCATATTGTCTTTTCTTTTCCTATTTTTGTCATTTCTTTTAATCCAGTTATTTTTAATCTTCTATTTGAGTATTGAGTAATTCACCGGCAAACTCTTCCTCATACGCTTCAGTTTTCAAAACAACCTCCTTAAATGCCGTTATTGTCACCTCTGAAACATTCTCGAGTGGCGAATTGTAAGTCCTCTTTTCTTTATTTCGCTAGGAAAGCCTTAGAGATTATCAAATCCCCGAATTCTGAATTTTCACAAAATTCACACAGTTAATAAAAAATTCAAAATTCACTGCATCTGGACGGTTGAGTCCATGCAATGTTTATTAATGGTTCGAAGGTATAGTGAATTAATTCACGCCATTAAAATGAAAAAAAAAATATTTTAAGATCAAAAGGCTTTTAGAACTCTCAGGAAGACCTACTGTTATTGCTCCCATGCTAAAAACCTTCAACTGTCTTGTAACAAAACTCCCTTTATCCCTCCTTGCTGGCGGTACTGCCAGTGCTGCGTAGAGGAGACATATATATATATATATATATATATATATATATATATATATATATATA
>BMAW01073209.1:25619-87094 GCA_019974015.1 Nephila pilipes
TGAAGTTACGTATTGCTCAACTTAGGAAATCGATAGAAGTAGCATGGCTCAAATTCAAAAAAGCGGCTAATATAACATCAGGAATGCTGTACTTGGCTAGAAACCTCTTTACAAACAAGGGAATGACTATGTCTTCCCGATTCTGAGTGGTTTCTTATCTTTACAGAGCCGGAAAGAAGGTGAAGGTAGTAAAATTGATAAACTGTTTGATTTTCGGGATACCAGTGAATGTCTTAATCCC
Source organism: Nephila pilipes (assembly GCA_019974015.1). Lineage (NCBI taxonomy): Eukaryota > Metazoa > Arthropoda > Arachnida > Araneae > Nephilidae > Nephila > Nephila pilipes. Next base: position 25,861 of record BMAW01073209.1, read on the forward strand.
ATGAATATCGAAAAGCAACCATCATCGCTTTGAATTTGATTTACTCATTCAAACTTCGTTAAGATGGGCTCTTCAGTGCATAGATTGTCTTTCCTTTGAAATTCATAAGTACAAACCACAAAACGTCATGTTATTATCCTTTGCAATAAGTTTGGATCATTTTCGATGGCATTTAAAATGTCAGTATAAACATTTTGCGAGATTTTTTGTTAGCTCAAACGTGAGGAATTTTAAGCAACATTTGGTACACACTTTGCTTGTTAAATGCTGTGTGAGAATTTGCCTGATTCTTTGTCACTTCATAAGTCTCAGCAATCGCACGAATACTTAACCGACCAGACATCAAACCAGGTTACAGATCTTTTCGATAATGTCAACTTTTTTGAACTGGAAAGGTTACACGGAATGAATCAGCTTCAATGTCTTCACTCATCATCATGAAAAAGTTTAACCACTCAAACACACTTCACGAGATAAACAGACATTGCCAATGAAATTTCAATAAATTATTACTTTCAGTAGTATTTTTCCACGTTTGATATAAATTTTTCAAATTCGTTGGGCTACTACAGTTCTGTATGTACGCCAGTCTAATATTTTTATTTCAATAACATGTATATAGAGAAGTATATAGTATATATAAATATATATATATATATATATGATGTGCAATAACTGAAATACCACTGACTGACTCATCACGATATCTCTAAAACTATACAACCGATTGACTTGAATTTAGTACAGTCACATTTTGTGATGTTGACGCTCACTAAGAACAGATTTTGCGGTTCTTCCAAAATGTATTTTCATCCATTAATCTTTTCTTATCCATCGGTCATGTCATTTTGAGCTTTATCGCCAAAATGACATGACCGACCGGAATATATTTTTATGTGTATACTATGCATTGCCACATTAAGTTTACTTGGCGAGATTGCTGCGAAATAGAATAATTTAATATTGAGGCACTGATGGAGGATTGACAAGATTTTAAGAAGAGGTTTTATGCGAAATTTCGTGCATGTCGAAAATAGGAAACGTACATATTTAGTGATAGAAATAAATGAGTTTGAAATTCCACGGTGAAAGTGTAGATTAGCTCCAAAACTTAGCGCGATTTTGAAAAATACTAAAAGGCGACTTCTTACGGAGTAGCGCACTCATAAGACAATGCTGAGTAGGATCCATTGTAGGTTCTCATTTTTATGTAAAATGAGCCCCAAAATTCCTAAATTTAGAGATATATCACCAAAATACAGGTCAATTGAACAGTCCCCTGCCTGACACATAGATGGCTCTACTAGAATTAAATCATATGTTTTCAGTTAGCTCTAAAAGATGCGTGTATAAATTTGACAGCTGTCGGATCATTAGTTTGTGAATTATAGCATTTTGAGTGAAGCAACTTTGTTATTGTGAAAAATGGATAAAAGGAATTTCGCGTGTTGATAAAATATTGCTTTTGAGAGGGAAACAATACAGTTGAAGAAAACTGCTTGATGTTCCGGACACTTCTCAGGAAAACCAACCATCAAGTTGGTATGCTAAGTTTAGACGTGGTGAAATGAGCACCGAAGATGGTGAACCCAGTGGATAAAAGAGGTTGTTACCGACGAAAACATTAAAAATCCACAAAATGATTTTGAATAACCGTCAATTGAAATTGAATGAAATAGCAGACACTCTAAAGATATCAACTGAAAGTGTACATCACATCATTCACGAATATTTGGGTATGAGAAAGCTCAGTAAAGTAGGCGCGAGCTCACTTTTGACCAAAAACAACGACGAGTTGATGATTCGGATGTTTGAAGATGATCAAGCGTAATAAACCCGAGTTTTTGCATCGATATGTGACAATGGATGAAACATGACTACATCATTTCACTCCGAAGTCCAATCGACAGTCATCCGAGAGGACTGCACACGATGAACCCGCTCCCAAGCGTGGGAAAACGCAACAGTCGGCTCGCAAAGTTATGGCGTCTGTATTTTGGGATGCGCATGGAATAGTTTTCATTGACTACCTTGAAAAAGGAAGGACCATCAACAGCGACTATTACATAGTGTTATTGGACCGTTTGAAGGACGAAATCGCCAAAAAACGGCCGCATTTGAAGAAAAAGAAAGTGCACCAAGACAATGCATCGTGTCACAAGTCAATGAAAACGATGGCAAAAATCTATGAATAGGGCTTCGAATTGCTTCCTCATCCACCGTATTCTCCATATCTGGCCCTTAGCGACTATTTCCAGTTCTCAGATCTCAAAAGAATGCTCGCTGGGAAGAAATTTTCGTCGAATGAAGAGGTGATCGCCGAAAATGAGGCCTATTTTGAAGCAAAGGACAAATCGTACTACAGAAATGGTATCGAAAAGTTGGAGGGTCGCTATAATCAGTGTATAACCCTTGAAGGGAATTATGTTGGATAAAAAAAAACTAATTTTGCCAAAAAAATGTGTTTTACTATGGTAGGCTGGGGATTTTTCAATTGACCTGTTATACCTGACAAAAAGGGTAACTTATGGGGGTAACAAAAAGGGTAACTAGCAAACTGGGTATGTTTTGTAGTGAAGTGTCTCTCCAAATTTGACTTCTTATTGTGTGCGAGCTTGTCAAATGAGATATTGGCAAATGAGACAAGTCGGAAGGCCATCTGTGTTGCATATGAATGCAAACGACTCCATCCAATCCTGATTGAATTCTCGGTTTTCTTATTCAGTTCTCTTTTTTTTTGTACCAGATGCCATGCTGGCGACGGAGCTGAAAAAATTATTTTTTAAAATTTTATATATACTTAACTATCTAAAACGGTAAACAAATTATTTACCATTATTACTTCGTTAACACGATCCTCAGATATGTAATCCAATTCTGTTACGGATTTTGTTATATCATACGCGTACATATCGTTGAGAAGATAATTCGCTTCTAAATCATATTCTTCTTGAAACAACCAAGCGAATAGACTCTCGAAAACCGCAAGAGATAAAATCTAAACATATGCAATGTAACGTCAACCGCGCTATCCAAGGATGTCTGACTGACAACAAACTCTCGACGGTGGCCGTTTGGGTGAGACGGAAATGGAATGCAGTTGGCTGAAAGATAAACATAATCACGGAGTCTCATCTCTAAGAACAAAACAATAGTTCAAATTTTTCTCATTACGGTCATGTTAAGCGTAATAATTTGTAATTGACGATTATAAAAATATAAGCTATTGAGAAATTAGGTACTTAAAAATATTTTTTCTAATTTTTTAAGGGTTTTGATAGTAAATTATTAATTTTTTCGTATGGAACTGGAGAGCCGCAAATTTCCATCAAAAGAGCCGCAGGTTGCCGACCACTGTATTAGAAAGAAGTATAATAAATCGGAAGAATATAAAATAAACCAAGCGAAAACTAAGAAAATTAGAATATGGATAAAAAGTAAACTAACGCGGTCACATACATCAGATTTTGATAAGTGATTAGTCCATATTTAAAAGCCCGACAGTCCCCCTAAGCATTTACTTTATAAAGTACAGGTAAAAATCAAAATTCAGTTGAACAAAGAAAACCGAAAACTATTAAAAAGAATACTAATTTAATTCTATAAATATGCAATAATGATTGCAACAGTAAAACGTTGATATTTTTTTAAGAAATTTCAAAGAGAATATTGAAAAAAATAGAAAATTAAACCAAATTCTATCTCTAAAAAACGACATTAATATTATCGTCTTAGAAGTGGAATTTATACTGTAAAAAGAGGCATATTAAAAAATGCTAACTTCCTCTATATTCAAAAGTTAGAGTTCAAAATACATCAGAAAAAGGATTATTACAAATATAAGTTAATAACTAATAATAATATTAAATAATGTAACCAAAAAATTAAAATTGAAGATTGAAACATGAACAAAATTAAAAATATAAGTAACAAGAACAGGAAATTATAAAACAAATACGAAATAAAAATATTAAAAAAATGTTTATTAGTTTCTTCTATAAACTACAAAAATAATTTATTTTATTTTGTAAATTTAATATTTTAAATTGCTTTTAGAGAACTGAATACCATATTTTTTCTAGAAGCCTATTTTGGAAAATTTATTTAAATTTTCGTGATTGTTAGATGAGTTATTAACTTATCTTTTGTTATGCTAAAATTGAATATTTCTAAAAATTGAAATACTTTGTTGTGAATCCACTGTGTAAGCCACTCAAAATATTAGTGTAGGACATTTGTATACTACTTAGTGGCAACAGTTTGGCGCTGCAGTAGTAGAGCGCGAAGTATATTGGATGACTCAGCAACTGATATTCACGAGCTAGAGACGCCATGTTTTTGTCTTGTTTTCATTTCAATAGTTAAAGTGTGTCTGTAAATAAAATTTCTATAGTTTTGGCATAACGACGTAATTATTGAACCCTGGCGTTTTAAGTATTCAACATAGTGGCATCCCTGCCGGGATTGGACGAAGAATTTTTCATCCTTACGATACGTCAATTGGATTGTTAATAAGTCAACGTTCTTTAAGAGAGCCAAAAACGAAAGAAGAAAATGACTATTGAAATGGAAATTGCCAAACAGAAGAGGAAAGCAGCCAGAGCTACGTATTCGAGGACAGTCAACAAATTACAAGAAATACTGACCTCTGAAAGTCCAGATGTAGATGATTTAGAAATTCACCTTGGTCAGCTTACGGAAAAGTACAAGGACTTAAAGACATCGGACGAGATATTCCTCAACTTACTTCAAAAGAAAGCTGGCATTACTCAAGCTGAGTATGAAAAGGAATACGAAATCGCACAGGATTATTATGAGAAGCTATCTATGTTTAAAATCAAGGTTAAAAAAGCCATAGCTTCAGCCGAAACCGGAAACGAAAGCTCCGCGTCTCCTAACCCTACTTGGCACCCTGCTGACGGTGCACATGCCGCTGCGAAAGCGAAACAGAATTTGCCTGAAATTCGACTACCTCAGTTCGATGGAGACCCACGTAACTGGTTGACATTTTGGACTCAATTCAACAAAATACATGAAAATTCAAGAATAGATGTACGCGACAAGTTTCAATGTCTTCTTCAATCCATGAAGCCGGACTCCATAGCAAAGCAGATTGTAGAATCCTTCCCAGCGACGGAGGCCTACTACAATTTAAGCTATTGAGTATTTAGAGGAGCGTTTTGGAAAAGAGAGAGTATTGATACAAATATACGTGCGAGAACTCTTGAAACTGGTCATAACTGACAAAACGAAGATAGATTTCCTGACTCAGTACGACAAACTACAAACTCAAATTCATGCCCTTGAGTCCCTAGGACTTGCACAGGATAAATATGTTTTCCTATTGTTCCCGTTGGTTGAATCTGCCCTCCCAACCGATTTAATTAAGATATGGGAGAGACAAAAAAAAAAATGCAGCTGCGGAAACAGATAAGAGTGATTTGGAATCACTAATGGAGTTTGTTAAAAAGAAGTAGATACAAAGTTTAGAATTAAGATTACTCGTGAAGTTTTAAGGCCTGAAAAATATGTTGTTACGAAAAATAAGTACGATACTGAGGTAAAAAGTGTTCCTACTGCTTGTGAATTGCTTAATGCTAATAATAATGCTAAGAATCATTTTTATGATAATAAGTTAAAGTATAAGAAATCATTTTGTATATTTTGTGATACTGAATTTCATTTATCTGAGAATTGTGATAAGGCTTATTCTATGAGCTTAGATTGTAAAAAAGAAATTATTAAGAAGAGAAATGCTTGTTTTGTTTTTCTCAAATGTAACCATCGAGCTAGTCAGTGTAAATCTAAACACAAGTGTCCCTTGTGTAAGAAACGACACTTTGTTGTTTTGTGTCCGGATTTAAATTCTCAAAAAGCTGAAAAAATCTCAAATGGAGATAGTGAAATCAAAATTAGTGAAACCAAAACAAGCACTCTCAACACAAGCAACCAAGCACTTTTTGCAAACTATTGTAGTTAATATTAAGAATGGTTCTAAAGAAATGTTAATAAGAGCTGTATACGATTCAGGTGCTATGAAATCTTATCTAAGTGATGACATTATTAAGAAAATGAATATTAAGTGTATGGGGGTGAAACAAGAATCAAACAGTCATTGTTCGGTGGAGTAGAAACCCCCGAGACGGTATATAAGAATTATTCAATTGAGTTAAGTGACATTAATGATGGTTATAAGTGTAAGTGAATGTTTTAGGTCAAAAATGTATCTGCTCTAGTTTAAAACAAATTCCATCTGGTCCTTGGCTGAACGAACTTAAGATACATAAAATAAAAATTAGTGATCTTAAGACCAATAATTTATAGGTTGATAAGGAATCAAATTGTTAATTGGTGCTGATGTTGCCGGTGAATTATTAACTGGTAAATTTGTAAATCTTGAGTGTGGTCTGACGGCCATAAATACAAAATTGGGTTGGGCGATTTTGGGAAAGTTTAATCCTGGCACTGAGCCAACTTTTGAGAATTCGGCTTCTCTCATTACGTCACTACTTGTAAAGGAGCGATGCATAAGTGATTTATGGAGATTAGATGTTTTAGGCATTACAGAACCTCCAGTTAGTAAAAACAAAGCTCAGTTACAAGAGGATAAGCAGAAATATTTTTAGGAAACTTTGAGTGTTGATAATGAGGGTCGGTATGAGATCGCTTTGCCTTGGGTTTTAGATAATTCAGTTTTGCCTAGTAATAGATTAATGCGGAAAAGTACCTTTCAAGTATAAAAAGAAAACTAAAGAATTCCAATAATTTTGATAATTATGGTAAGGTTTTTGAGGAATGGTTAGATCTTGTTATAATTGAGAAAACACCAACTGAGGAAGTAAGAGGGGTTCATTACTTACCTCACAGGCCTGTAAATAAAGAAAATGGCACCACTAAGATAAGACCGGTGTTTAATGCTAGCTGTCATTTACCTGGTGTCCCTTCTTTGAATGATTGTTTAACAACTGGGCCAAATTTAATTGAAATGTTCCCTCTATCGTAAATCGTTTTCGTATGAATTACGTAGATGTTACTTCTGACATTGAGAAGACTTTCCTACAGATTGCCATAAGAGAAAAAGATCGCGATTTTTTACGGTTCCTATGGTTTGATAAGGGTAATCACGAACAGGTAGAAGAGTTGTTTTTGGTATTACGTGCAGTCCATATTTGCTGACTGCGACTTTAAAATTTCATTTGGATAAGCTACCAGAAAATTTAAGGCAAACTGCAGCTATTCTTAAGAGATCTTTTTATGTGGATAACTGTGTGACAAGTTTACATTCTGAGATTGAACTTAGAAAGTTTTTCTTGAAATCGAAATCAATCATGTCATCGGGTCATTTTAATCTAAGATGTTGGAAGTCAAACATTAGCAATGAAATCTTTGAAGAAGATTCCTCCAATGAAGATAGTATTTCTGTTTTGGGTCAAAAATGGCACACATATACGGACACACTGTTCTGCAAAATAGAACAGGCTAGTATTAATTCAAATGAAACAATTACTAAGAGAATAGTTTTGTCTGTAGCTCACCAAGTATTTGATGTTGTAGGATACACAGCTCCTGTTATGTTAATCCCTAAAATGATTTTGCAGGAAACATGGAACTCTAAGCTTAAGTGGGATGATAGTCTCCCAGAAGATTTGGCTAATAAGTTTAAGTCTTGGTGTAAAAATTTACATTTACTTTCAGATATAAAAATAAGTAGGTGGTTTGGACTTAAATCGACAAGTAAATCGATAACTTTACACTTATTTTGTGATAGTAGCAAAAAGGCCTTCGGTGCATGTGTATTCATCAGAGTGGAAGGAGGCGATGAGGGGAGAATTAGTTTAGTGCAAGCAAGGTCTAGAGTAGCTCCTGTAAAACCCATTACGATTCCCCGTCTGGAACTCTTAGCTTTTAGCATAGGATCTAGATTACTCACTTCTATAATTAAAGATATTTATCTACCTAAGGTCGATGTTTATTGTTGGACTGACTCAACTACAGCTTTGTGTTGGATACAACGTAACCAAAACTGGGGAACCTTCATTCATAATCGGGTTTCTGAAATACGTTTATTGACTTCTCCTTCTATGTGGCACCACATTTCAGGTACTCTTAACCCCGCTGATTTACTACCCAGAGGATGTTCTGTGGAACAATTAATTGAACGTAAATGGTGGGAGGGTCCTATATGGTTGCGTGAGAAGGAGGAAAACTGGCCTAATTCTCTACTGAAGCACCGAGGGAAGACTTGGTTAATTCCGAAATTCGGAAAACCGTTATAACAACTTTGGTAAAAAATGAAGAAGATGTTAATTGGTATTACAGATATTTTTCTTCATTTAAGAAAATAGTCAGAATGTTAGCTTGGATTTTAAGGTTCTGTAATAATGTAAGAAATACAAATAAAAATCTTTCAAATGATTTATCTTTGTACGAGAAAGAAAGAGGAGAAAGAACCTTAATGTTACTGATTCAAAAAGAATCTTTTAAGGGTGAAAATGATGAAAAACTGAAACAACTAAGACCAGTAATGGACTGTCATCTTATAAGAGCTAAGTCTAATGTTGTTTATAGGGATGATAAATATGATTTTAAGTTTCCTATAATTATACCTAGTGATCATCCTGTTGTAAAACTATTGATAGTAAGTGTACATAATGATTTATTGCATGCCGGTACTTCATTGTTAATGTCTAATTTAAGAGAGAAGTATTGGATTTTGAAATCACGTAAGACGATACGAAATTGTATAAATAGTTATGTAATGTAAAAATTCATTTCAATTTCATTGTAAGTGTTTTTCTGTATTTCATTTTTTTTAAGTATATAGTGTATTTTGATAATGTTTGTGTATATTGTTTGAGTAAATTGTAAAGAATATTACTCAAAGGTGGGAGAATGTTGTGAATCCACTGTGTAAGCCTCTCAAAATATTAGTGTAAGACATTTGTATACTACTTAGTGGCAACAGTTTGGCGCTGCAGTAGTAGCGCGTGAAGTATATTGGATGACTCAGCAACTGATATTCACGAGCGAGAGACGCCATGTTTTTGTCTTGTTTTCATTTCAATAGTTAAAGTGTGTCTGTAAATAAAATTTCTATAGTTTTGGCATAACGAAGTAATTATTGAACCCTGGCGTTTTAAGTATTCAACATACTTAGGTTACTGTATGTTTGACCTAGAAAGGTACTTAGAGTTCATGAAAACAAAAGTTTTCTCTCCATAGTAATATCATTATAAATTTTAATTTTTAATTTAAGAAATAGACAAATGTCACATCGAAGTATTATTGATAATAATACGAATGCCCATTTTAGAAAAACACCGATTCATCGCAAAATAATTTGAAGATTAAAATCAAACGTTATTAAAATAAAGTATATAAACAAAAATTAGAAACCATAAAGGTTTCTATATCTAATTAAAGGCATTTTGATATAAACAAGAAAAATATTGCTCATATTTGTAAATGCTTATAAAAAAAATAAATGACAACGAACAATTTGAAAGTTCTGCAATAAATTTCTCTCCAGTATATTTATAATTTTAAGTAAAAGGCAAAAATTGTAACAAGTTGTAAGAATTGAAAAAAAATTAGATTATTTTTCTGAAAAAATTCACTTTAAATTTTATAATTTTTCACAATTAAAAAGAAACTTCTTAAGAAAACATAACTAATTACACAATTTATTATCAAGGTTCAAATTCTTAAACACAAATTATTTTAGGTACCAATTAACTGTTGTTCATAAAAATATCTTAAAATTTTCTGTTCTCTTAAGAATGGGAGAGACTTCGGGAGAAATTTCTTTTCGAGCAAAAAAATTTCTTTATTGAAACAAACATGCTATGATTAATTATAAGTGAATTAGTTGTGCTTATTTTAGCTTGAATTTTTCCGATTTCCTAAATAAAATATAGAATTTAAAAAAATTACTTCAATTTTTGCTCTTTAATAAATAAGTTTTTTAAGCAACCAAAAACATTTACACCTAAACGAAAAATAATTAGATAACTTAATTCTGTTAGGCATAATAATTATAAATAATACACTTCAGAATTTCTATTCTTATATTAAAATGAAACTATATAAATTAAAACTTCTCACTTCATAAACCTTATCATTCAGGGATGTCTAATCTTCATTAATTTTTTTATTTGAAAAAGTAGTAAATATTGATTTTGTTAAAGTTCAATTTTTATTCAGCTGTACATTAAAATACAATGATTCGTTTAACATAATTCAAGCTTGCAGAATAAAGATTCATTAATAGAATATGCATGCAATTTATTATAACCTTGGAGTCAAAACTTTCTTAATAATCTTGAGGAAAAGTATAAAATTAGAAACTGGGAAAATCAAGGTTAAATATTTAATTTTCCTTATTTGTAATAAAATACAATAATCAGGTCCTGAAATCCTTCTGCTTCCTTTGTAGGACCATTTAGTTCTGCAAAATGCTCATGCATGGCTTTTTTTTTTTCCTCATTCCGGTAGATTTACGGGACTTTAATATAGAAGATTTCGATCTAATCTTTGTACTTTTATGAGCGCATATAATTAGCTTGATTGGCAGAAATAACTGCAAAATGTCCAAATTTAATTTCAAGAACCTTTATGAAATTTACACGACCTGTTAGTCATTCTTGTATCAAGCATTACTACTGCCTCATTTACAGCTATGTCAACTCCAGTATGGGATGATCCAGAAGGTTTTGGAACGTAGTTCCGAACAATACCAAACTTCCTTCTATTGGCGACAATGGATAAATATAGAGCTTAAACAATGACTAAGAATAATATAAATGACGCCATCCACGTCAAAATCGAAACTAATGGAAAAAAGATTGATTTATTATAGGTTTAAAGGGCAATTCACCGTTGACATTTTTTTTTTATGGCTGTTAGCTTAATTTTTGAGATTTCGGGTTCAATACGCTTTAAAATGTTCCGAAAATTCTGTATTAACACGTTTAGAAATATTTTTAAGCAATTAGCATTTTGAATATCAAAAGGTACCCTGTCCAGTAAAAACTAAAGAGGGAGAACTTTTCACGGTAAAAAATATCCCAGTATTTATATTAGTTTGTATATTCAACGCATAGATTCACTTGTTTATCACGAATTGAATAAAAAAAAAATGAAAAATTTTGTAAATTATACAAATATGTAAGATTTAGAAAATATTAGTTAATGACTGTGCACTTAAAATGAATATGCAGAAGCTTTTTAACAAGTTTAGATTTTTTTAAATAGGATTATCTTTAGCTGTTTACAATTCTTCATTGTGTAACAAATGCAACAAAAATTTAAAGCAAAAAAAAAGAAATAATACAAGAATACTACGTTTCTTAAAAAGTGTATGTATAATTTCCAATAAAAGAGATAGTAATATTTTGTTAAATGAATGACACTTGTCCCAACAAAAAGTCAATTCACATCCTAATTTTGCGAATGAAACAAGCTTGGCTCATTAAATCAGTATTCAAATAATGCACGTCAATAGGAACAAATTAAAATTTATTAATGAAATAAATCATAATGTTTACGAATGAATATATTTATCTATTAGATTAAAACAATCAAACATTAAATGGATTAAATTTCTGTCAAGTGATACTACTTTGAATAACAACCAGAAAATTTACATAAATAAAAATAATTAGCAGTTTATTTCCTACAGAAATATAATTTGAATATTTATTTCAATTTGAGATTTTTTTCATTACTTTCAGCCATTTGCATAAATAAAAATGCTTGAATCAATTTTTTTTACTCGGTTCGATTTAGGTCATTTCTCCTGAAAATTTTTTTGACCTACGTCATAAATAAAATTTATGAATCCAACTTAGCTATTGTCTTTGTGGTTAGAAATATGAAAACAATTAAATCAATTTAATATAATTTTGTATGTTATTTTGTATGTTTGTGTTATTTGTTAGACACACAATACCTCATGTTCGTATATATAAAAATTTTCTATTTATGTTGACTGATTATCAAATAACTTGATTGCTCTGAAACGAAACATTTTTAACAAAACAAAAAACTTCTTTGACTTATGAACAAAGCTACAAAAAGTAATGAGGTAATAATACCTATTATTTTATGCACGAATTGATGTTTGAGTTAAATTTCTTAAGTTAGTATGACTTTGATTAACATAGGAATTCCACAAAAAAAAAATGTGTAATGAAATATGCAACTGAAATTTCACACAAATTCAGTCCAAAAACTGCTTAAAAATGTAACAGAAAATAGAATTTTTTAGGTATCTAAGAGAGCTCTAAATTAGTGGTCAGTGAGTATTGCACTAAGATATAAGAATCAGTAAACAATCCTCCAAAATGAATTTCCCACCTTTCATCCCGTGACGTTTGAAGGGTGTTGTAGTCTGATCAAATAAAATGGTCTTATCTGAAGATCTTGGAAAATGGTCTTTGTCTGGAGTAGCACTGCACTTCGAGAATACTGTGCGAAACATCGGCTATTGTGAAGAAAAAAAAAGGAAACTTTTACCAGAATATCTCCGAAGCTAACGAATAATGAAATAAGAGGGAATGAGGCCAAATGGCTGGACACCTTACTTAAATTCCTTTGAAAAGAAAGTACACTACAGCTATATGACTCCCCTGGGCTATGATTTAGGTGGTGAAAATGATCCTGTTCATAAATGTCAACACACGCCCCATAAGACGCCTGAAGTGCTCGCAACACTAGAAGGCATGCATGAGGGTTACATTCTATGTTGAAGCGCTTACAGCTAGCGATAAGAACATAAAACAGTGTGTTTTGACAAGAACTATAATTTCCTTTCCTTTCCTTGATTTGCGATGCAGAGAAATATGTACCATTTCGCATAATAAGTTTTACAGAGTACTTGCGTTATACATAAGCTGCTTTCCATTTCTTTAATAGATGTATAGTATAAAGTATTTCAAAAAACATCTCTGTTACGAAATCAATCACTGTGCAACAATACATTTCTCAACTTAGTGATTTTTTGCGCTGAAACCATATATTTCAGCATTTGTTGCAGAAATACGTACATTAATTGAAAACGGATGACTTTCGGCTGTATTTAATTCAGAACACGAAAGCACTAAAAATAGTATATTTTAAAATACCTTTTGAAGTGGGAAAATGATAAAAAAAAATATCTAACAAATAACCATGTGAAGAAAATGTGCAATTTAACTTAAGAAGTTAAATTACAATGAAGTCTCACATCAGAATCTAGAAAAAATATAACATTGAATCTACAAACTCTTATAGGTGCTAAGAAATCAATTTAAAGCAATTAAAGATAAAACTATTCAACTCATGCCACAAAGAAAAGGCTTTGATTGTACAGCTCCTTGCTATGATATATAACTGTCGCCAGAAATCCCATTATAAAACCATTTTTTCTTCAAAAAATGAACTTATCAAAAATGAACTATGGGGAAATGGTAAAGGCTTTATTTTTAATTGCAAAGATTTGCAATGAGATCAAACGAAAAAGTTTCTGAAAAAAGACTTTTTTTTCTAATATCGAAACTGATTCTTAAAAAAAAATGGGAAGGAAAAATGAAAAAGAAAAATCTTACAATTTGTATAATATTTTTCTTAAGTTTCTGCTTTTTAATTCATTCTCAAAAAATAAAATCTCAGTTAAAATGTTGCCACAAACTTCTGAATTTCATTCCCTTCTTAAAAGTTGTCAAGGCCTAAAGTCCTCCCTTTGGTGTGATGTGGAAGTTAGGAGAGGGAGGTGCCGGCTCAGGTGTCGTCCAAGGTTTCGTTGTAGTTGACCAATGTTTAAAATTACGAGGTCTGTCACCAATGTCCATCGTGTTGCTTCTAGTGTCGTTAACAAAACCAAAAACAAACTAATCTTAAGAAATTCCCTAATACAAGAAAGTTCTTCCTGGGAAGATTTGAAGGTAAAAATTTGATTTCAAAATTTCGTTTTGAAGCAATGTATAGTATTGATTTCAAGGGAATGATTTTTTTTTTTATTTTTTATTTTAGTAAAGATGCAGATTACTTATGAAACCAATATTAGTTATTGCCAGTTCATACGTATTAAACAGCACAGTTGAAATTTAGGGGGAAAGATTAAGCAAGTTTGCTTAAAATGAATAACTTTGAATCCAAAATTGAAAACTTTTTCTTGTCCTTGAGAACAATAAATGAGCAAATAATGCAGATTTTAATTAAATTTGAAGATTATGAATATTTTTATTAAAATGTTACACACTCCTGACTAATGAAATAAAAAAGATTCTTTGCGAGGAATAGTAGCAAACATGGGGTAAGAAATAGGAAATGGATTTCGGAAAGAAATTTTCAGCGCTTAATACTAACCTTTGAATTAATCTTATTTTATTCAAGAAGTGAATAATCCTATCCACATTAATTCATTTGAACCACGTAAGAAGGAAACGCTAATTTCTCTTATTAACCCCTTCATTAGTGAAAAATACCCTGCTATTATGGATTTACCAAGTATTTATATAATTTTCTTCACTGCAAACCCATTAAACAACGCTTCTTCTTGTCTTCAAAAATTGAATCAGAATGTGGAAAAGAATTTTTGGAAAATCCCCCTCCTATACAAAACGATTGAAATATTCGAGCAAAGTTGATTCTCTTTCCTTGTGGGTTACGAAACAAAGAGGAACCAATTATAATAAGATGCACACTTTTTGCTAGTTGGACAGCACTGAGTCAGCAGCAGTTGGGGAAAAAATTTCGAGTGTTAACTGAGAAATCGAAAAATGGGATCCTTGGAACAATCGATACAACGTAGGTATTTCTTCCTTCGTGCAGACAATATTAAATAAAATAGTAGAAAGATCGGAATCATCTCGTAAAGGAAGAAATAATAGACTTTTAATAATTAAAAATGAAAACTGTGCGTCAACATTTTAAAATTTGCTTTTAGTATTCATTTTATTTGAATAGATTACCCACGGTATATATAGCCTAGTGGTAATGGTTGCGGACTCGCGTTGCTTTCGTCGAGCACTGGTTTCGATCTTTGATGCCTCTAAAAACCCGCCGTTTAGAGGATCTGATGCACGTTCAACTGGATCCAATTCCTATCAGTGATTTGAAATTTTGGGGAGGGATGTACCCTATTTCAGGTATTGTCACTTGACAGAGAATTACGTCCCCAATAACCCTCGTGTTCCTTCTCAGTTCAGCGTTAATAAGCAATCAAATACATATTTGAATGGTTTTAGAAAAATTTTCAACCCCCACTCTCTCCAAGCCTTTTATAGAAAAAAATGCATTTATATAACAAAATGATACAAACTAATTTAAAAAGGGTGTATTTGGTATCCCCCCGCTTTTATTTTTTACTTCAAATTTTACAAGTACAAAAATCTATATGTTTATTTTTTTAGATTTATGAGATCGTAATTATCAGTGGTGTCACTAGAAATATTAAAAGGCATAATTTCATTAATAAAAAACTTCTTTGTATATTATTAATCCTTCTACAAGGATAGTTTCATTTTTTGAACATATCATTTGTTGCATTCCATTCGTACGCTATTTCCTTATGAAGAAACCATTTTATCAATGAAAAGAAATCCTCAGTTGCATTTGTGTTCAGTCATTTCAGGAAGCAGAGAACAAAATTTTTATTGCCTGTGAGATTTTAAAAATGCCACCAAATATGGTTTCTGATTGATTGATTGTTTCTTAACGTCGCCCTTTCGAGGCAACAAAAGGACTATACCATAAGGACTCCGATAAATTTAGCATGCCCTGAATACTATGGATTTTCCATAATAGGAAACTAGACGAAATAGCTTGGGTCCTGAGCTTCGCCAAGTGCGACTCTAAAATCAGTTGTATGAAATGCTATGTGCAACCGTTAGGATCAATGGAATTCTACTTGAGCTCGAAGAATCCAAAAATACTGAGTAGGGAGTATGCGTACCGTAAATAGAAATCTCAATGAAACTGAAATTAGAAAACAAATGAGCGCTTCACATAAAGTAATCTTACATGAAGAGAAAAAAAAATCCAAACTGTTCTATTAATTTTTATCTTTACTTCGTCAAATGTATGCAGTGAGATCCGCTTTTCTAAAATTTTACTTAATTATTTGCTTAAAAAAATTAAAATACTAATTTACAAAACACAACCAATAATTTTACAAACATTTCTCATATTAGACATCTTTGTAGTATTTGCCTAAATAAAACTATAAATAAGTGTCATTTGAAAGTTTTAATGTGTAATATCGTAAATCTAGTTCATAAGTAATTTGTAATCTCCAGTCTTTTTACTAAATTTAGGTATTCCAAGGAAGAATAACAAAATAGAAATATTGTCGCAATCATTCCCATTTGAAAATAAAAAGAAATAATTTTCTTCCGTATCATTTTCACTTAATCCATGATTTCTAAAAACGTATCCAGTTGACACGGAATAGAAATTCCGCACCTAACAATATGCTCCTCTGTTGCTTACTGGAGAGCACAACCAAATTTAAGTAGCGATCGTTATTGTGAGTTTGTTATCCTGAGAAACATACGCTCCTAACTGCATAAATTTCTTTTGGTTAATAGGTATTGATTGTTAATCAAAGCTAAAGCGTCATGATAGCTATGGGTTTCAAAGGTTTGGCACAGTTAGAAGAGCAGCTGGCTCTCCTATTGGTTTGGTTTTATTAACATTGCTCTAGATACAACACGAGGGCTATTGGTGACAGACCTCGTCATTTGGAGTCTCAGTCAAGTGACGAGGACAATACCTGAGCTGGCACCCCTCTCCTAAATTCCACACCACGTCAACGAGAGGACTTTGGGCCCGGCAGATTGAAAGTGCATTAGCCCCGGCTACACCACGGATCTTTAGTGGCACAATTCCGCGACTTGACGAAAACCACCGCTCTCTTCTGTCCTTAATAAAGGAATCGAAGAACAGAGATTTCACATACGAGCGGGAAAAAATGGTACTTGGGATAATAATAATGATAAAGCGTTCTGAATCAATTTAATTTGTTAAGGAATTTACTAGATTTGAAAAGAGAAACGTTTCAATTAATCAATTTCAAACGTTTCATTCCTCTCCGATTTTTTTTACAATTAAATCTCATCTATTTTTTAAAATACATTTTGGAAAACTTTTGGGAAATTAACTATTTTGAAATTGTTTCAAACAGCTCTTTTTCTTGAGACCAGTGTAAGTAAATGATAACTGAATTATTTAATACTTTTAATTTTCGTAGCTTATAATTTCTTAAAAAGTCCTTCTTACACATGAGAAGGTAGCGTTTTGTTTTTGCGATTATGTGTACAATTTCTTGTTGTTGTTCGTGGTAATATCTAATGTGCATGCGATCGCTACAATAAATCAAATTGATACTAGTTCTTTAAATTAATTGGTAATCAGCCCTTTCATTTTAAAATTATGATGCAAAAAAGAAATATCTTGGTTACAGTTTTATAAGCCATAAAACTTTCAGTAACATTTAAGCGTTTTCTTAAGAAATATTTTTTTCAAAAAAAGAAATTGTATAAAAACAAATGCATTGGATACATTTTTAGAAATCCTTAACCCAATTTAGATTATAAAAATTTCTCTTTCTGAGTGTTTACACAGATTCATTCCATAAGTAACGACTTGGAGAAAATGTAATATTGTTTGAGGCGTTCCTTCTCATTGAAACCAACATAAGGAAAATAATACTTTACAGAGAAAATTAGAAAGAAAAGTATTTCTTTCAGTTCCTTCCAATACAGCAAACAAGGTGTGGCTATTCAATCACGAGACTGATGTTGTCAAACATTTCATTCCGATGCAGTTACTTTTCTTACCTTCAATATACACCCCACTTTCTATCACTGCAATGCCCCGTGAAAAACTTCTATTGTTTGAAACCGTGCCGACAGTCTTCTTCTGTCAGCTACTTCAGGTTGCGGACCTGAATGTAGCCTCTGTTGGAACCTCTTTCCCAACTCCAAAGACTCAAATGTTTTTCCTTATATTGCAGATTTCACATTAGGAAACAGTTAGAAATCGCATGGCTCAAGATCCACTGAATAAGGCGAACCCCGGGATGCTGCACTTGGCTAGAAACCTTTTGACAAACAATGTGGAATGAACCAACACATTGTCTTAGTGGGAAAAATTGCTTATCGGATTCTTTGTCAATTCTTAAGGTCTCAGCAATCGCACGAATACTTCACCAATGGTCAGATAGAACCAGATGACCAATTTTTTCGATATTATCATCCGATTTTGACGTGGAAGGGTGGCCCGGGTATGAATCACCTTCAACGTCATCTTGAAAACACTTAAACCACTCAAATTCGCGCGCACGCGATAAACGTTCTTTGTCATACACTTCTGTTGATAAATTATAAGTTTCAGTAGCAGAGTTTGCAAGTTTCATGTGAAATATCACAATTCTTTGCTGTATTGTTGCTTATCATTTTTTCAGCGAAGCAAAAAATTACTGCTTTGCTTACAGAAGCGAGAGGCACTGTATTCGAAAGAGAAGGCTTCTCGCTAAACAGCTGTCGTCATTGGCGTTTCAAGCATTTACTTTCTTCTATAGCAGCGCCAGTCTCGTTATTGAATAATCAGACGTCGCAGAAAAGATAACTAGATTTCAGAATGGAAATAGTGTCCTCAGAAAACGTAACATTGAGATGAATTTTGATCTAGTCTTATTTATTCACCCCAAATTTGAACAAAGCAAATCTTAAGGAATTTTCCATTTAAGTATTGTCTGTATTTTTGTGTACTTTTAATTACTTACCTAGATAATAATCACAAGATAGACATATGCTATATCATACAAGTTTATTGAAATTCTGGGGCAATCTGTAAGTTATATGTATGCCAGACAATTTGTGAGCAAAAAAAAAAAAAAGTTACTATATGAAATTTAAGTTTTAGAACGAATTATTTAGAATTGCCCTTTTCTTTCAACTTTTCCACTCTATCTGTTTAATTTATTTAATTGTCAAAACCCCTCTCTTAGCTAAACGATTTCCAAGCTGTGCACAAAAGTATGAAAGAAAGCAAATAATAAGAAAATGTGTTTTGTTTTTTAAAAATCCTCTGATCTGTAATCTTTAATTCATGTTAAAATGTCCTTTACTTTTTACAAAGAAATATAATTGTGTTCTCGTGTAAATTCATTGTAATTTACATTAATCAATACTTCATAAGCAAAACGAGTATCATATGGAGCAACTGAGTTTGAATACACCAAACGGCTTTAAAATTAGCAACATCATGTTAATCATAATTTGAGAGTAACGGTGTTTTTTAACGGATGCTTTTTCAGTCACATTTACATTGAAATAAAAGTTTCAAACATCAGGATGACCTCATAAAGCCTATATGCTGCAGCCAGTGGACAACTCCTTTTAAAAAACATAATAACTCGCAATGAATCCCGTAAGATAGTCTTAGTTTAAGATAGTATTACTCATAAACGTTTCCTAAAATTGTTTCTCTTATTTTCATTGAATTTTGTCTGAGGAAAGCACACGCTGATTTCTATTGTACTACTGAAAAGAATAACGGAACATTCTTAATGAATAAATTAATCATATAGGCAGTCACACACAAACAATGAGAATCAAACGTGTTCTACCTTAAATATTAATTGTATTCTTTTAATTTTTTTTTTTCGGATTATATATTATTCTTGACCATAATTTGTGTACAAAAAGTATATCCAATATTTTCTTTTTTCATAGTTGTTTGCTTTTTAGAATTGTACTTCGAAAGACCTTTATCTTTTCTAACTAAATATAATTCGATTATATATACTATTTTACCATCTTCAATTGGGAATTCCTATTTGAAATGTAATTTAAGCTATGGTAAATTTAAGACTAACGCAAAATAAACATTTTTTAAATCATTAATCGAAAATAATGGAAAATAAATAAAACGTAAATAAAGGATTAAAACTTAGTGGCAAATTTTAAGAAAAAATTTAGCTCTTGTTATTTATTCCAAGTTTTACATTTTACTTTTGATTTATTAAAAAAATATACTTAGAAGTCGAAAAATTATTTCTAGGTATGCCTGTGTTTTATTTGAAATTCAGTGTGGAATAAAAAAAAATTCTTTAAATATCTGGAAGGTAATATGAATCAAGTTTCAAATGAAGAAAGCGTCTAAAACAATGAAAGTGTAAAAAAAAATTGCGTGATGTATCCTTTATCCCTTCGCTAATGAAAAAAAGAACTTGAATCGAACATGGAAAGTTAAAATTTAGGAAAAAATGCGTTTACTCAAGGGGAAAAAAATAGACAGAATTACGCGCAAAGCTTTC
Organism: Nephila pilipes; assembly: GCA_019974015.1. Taxonomy (NCBI): domain Eukaryota; kingdom Metazoa; phylum Arthropoda; class Arachnida; order Araneae; family Nephilidae; genus Nephila; species Nephila pilipes. The sequence goes on from BMAW01073209.1 coordinate 46,163, forward strand.
TTTTTATTCATTTCATCTTCTTTCCAGGAAAAACCAATGTTTGTTTCCACCTTATGAATACATTTAACGCAAGTGGTTATATATATATATATATATATATATATATTCTTTTTTACCTCTTTCACAGCAGGGTTTTTTGTCACTTTATTGAATGCGTGTTTCTATTAAAAGGTTTCTCGTGTACAACCGACCAATTTAGTTTTTTCTTAGCTGTATTAGCAAAAATTTCAAAACCAACAAACGTAACGTGTTTTTTTTTCACTAATGTCTCTAATTTAATTCTTCCTAATGAAATTTTATAAAAATAAAGGTTTTGTAGCTTACAAAAACAATCCCTTGAAGAAGCTTACGTTACTAAAATTGATTAATTTAAATATACCACCGATAAGTCATTAAAGTATCCATTCTTTTAGAACAGCTTCCCCTTTTCTGTCCTTTAATCCCTGAAAGATATAGTGCAACAAAATAGTCTTTTCCATATTCCAAATCCTAATACAATTTCAGATTAGAATTGTGCTCAGAGATTATGAGAGTAGAAATATAAGCATCCGAAATATCTTTTTTCAAATCCCGTATTATGTTTATGCCCTCCACAAAACATTGGGTTGCGATCGAGAAAATACAATGGAGCGACCTGAAATACATCTTATTGGATTCTTCTGAGACCGGATTCTTATCAGTTTCCATCAATTGATTTACAAAGTTATATTCATGGTTTCATTTTTCTTTCTCATCAAAATCTAGTTATTAAAATTAATTGTTCTTTTTGATATTCTGACGTCAGGTCAATAAGCCATGATTATTTATAAATTCTAAATACACTCTATGTTGCCTTATAAGGGCTATCATTTCAGAATGGCATGTTACTTTGACGAATTTTGAATAAGTTTACACAGAAATTTAGTTGCTTTGTAGCTCTTAGTAAATAAGATTATTAATACCCGGTCATTCGCTGCATTTCCTTTCTCTTCACAGAGATAATGACAAAAATAATTTTTTTTTAAGAAAATTTAGTATCGAAACTGACTTTTTATTATGTTTCATTAAACAATGCAGAAACAAATCGCTACTTAAAATAAATAATTGAGAACTATTGATTTCGGTATAAAATTAGCAAATTTCAATTTTGTATCAAATTTTATTTTTTAAATTTGAATCATCCTTGAATAAAGTTAAATCTCTCTATTTCTATTTTTAAACTAGAAAATTAGGAATTTTTTTGTTTTACAGCCAGTTAAACAAACTTTCTTTAGATCCTAATTGAAGATACTGATTGAATCTCTCTAACTTTATTACAAGAATAATTAGAACCAATTTTGTAAAAAGTATTCCCCTGCACATTAACATAGATCCATTACATAAGAAATATCTAACTACTGACATAAAGCGACCTCTTAAATCAAGGTTACAAAACAGTAAGGAATCTTTATTTTTGTGAATTGCTTTTGGTATATTTTTCTGGGATCTCAAAACTACAAATATAGTTATGCTTCCATTTAAATTGATAGTAATATTCACGAAAAATGAGAATATTCTGAAATCATTGGAAATGAGGCTCTTGAACAGTATTTTCTCTTAGATGATGTTTTTTATTACTTGCTTATCGAGAATGAGGGGATCAGAAAGTGTCTGTCAAAACATGCGAGTTCAAGCCAGGTAATTTTAAAGAGAATGTCAATCATTAACAAGCCTGCAAGAATTAATCAAAAATTAACTAATATAAAATTTAAATCGGTTGCAAAGAGCTTTTAAAATAAGAAAATAATGCCAAGGTGTTTTTAGGTTTACAAAAGTACAATCAGCCTTCGTAACTTCAATTAAACTGAGAAGAAAAAGAGACACAAGCTCACGCATTTCTCAAATTTTCAAACATTTGTAAATTTATAATTTTCTCTTTTTATCTTTAAAGTAACACGCATAGTTACTATATTAATCATTTTTTAGAATATTTTTAAAAAGAAGAATATATCAATTTAACAGCTAGTTTTTAAAAAGTAGACCAGACTTTAATTTCAATAAAGCAATAAATAGATAAATAACAAAGATAATCAGTAAGTACATTAAAAGAACAAAATAATTTACATTCCATTTTAAAGCACCTTAATTTCTAAAAAAAAATTTCTAAATAAATTTCTAATAGATGACATTTCTAAGAAAACAATTTATGTTCGAGAAAAGACTAATTTGATTTGATCCGAAATACAGATTGATCCCCAAATAAATCAAAAGAATACCCTAAAATGATGTTCTTTTTAGTCAAATAGCCTTAAATTCTGAAAGTCATTTGGTGTACAACTCGACCTATTTTTCATGTATAATTGTCGGCTATTTCAAACCCTTGTCTAACATCTTTGATGACTCTCATTGCAGTTGATAACAAAAATCTAGAGGCAAATTATTATTTTTCATTTCTCGAGTGTGAAGTCAAATTAGAACACTGAGGCTTGGAAAGAATTTTTCCTCACAGTTAGCACTAATCGTAAGTGCAATACGTCGATTCGAGTTAACAAAGCTATAAACATAGTTTCTTTCGGGTGTTTGGATTGGGCTTTTCGACTGGCGCCACGCGAGAATAGATCGTCTGCAGCATCCGATTTTATTGGAATCCTGCCGGTTTGATCAAGTGAAAAACGTCAACAATACTTGCAATAGTCGACTCAGAAAATGTTATTTTGTTTTTCCAATCCAAATAAGAACATAAGACATTTAAAAAGGGAACTAAGCAACTAATACTTAATGTGGAGCCGCTCTATTATTAAAGTACTGTTTACAATACAGGAGTAATACAAAGCACTTGACTACAAGGGATATTTGAATCACCTCATATGATATTTTTTCAAATTTTCTGTTGACTTATTCGTTAAATTAGAGTTAGACATGGACGAATATCTTGACACTTAACCACGAAAAGCGTGCAGCAGGGAATCAAGGTTTCAAATGTATGTAAAAATATATATTTGTAACTATTTTCTTTTTCAATTTGTACGGGGTAAACAAGATTTGCTTCTCTTATGCATGTAGTTTTAAGTAAAAAAAACACCGACCGTTTTATTTTATTCATTTTTCTATTTTTCATGAAATTGTTAAAATCAAATTTTTAACTTCGTGTCTGTCAAGAAAGAACTTTAATGTAAAAGGCAATTTTTTAAAAAAGTAAATGGTGTTTAGAAGTTTATGCAACCTTTTTCCCTATTATTTAATAACCTGAAAATGAATTCTAAAGGAGAAACTTCAGGAAAAGTTACACAAATCGCAAGATATGACTGATTATTGCTTATTTGCTCTATCCTTTGATAAACTAAAATTAAAGGCATTGTTATAGGAGTATAGCCTTAAATAATCTTAAAAACTCCTCTTTAAATACGTTTTCTGGTTTATTACTTTAACAATGCAAAAATTTCATGATATGATGAGAGATTCGCAATTTCAATAAGTTTAGTTGTGATTCGTTTTTATTTCCAAGCAAGGAAGAAATCGATTATCTTTTCTTCGATTGGATTAATAACGGAATTTTTTTTCTAATATCATTTTTTTATAGAGTTTCCGTTACAAATGCAACGCAAACAAATTAAGAGAATCGGAATAACTTCAAAAATATCACAGCCTATATGAAAAATCATTACAGTTGGTTTGAAAACTAAAATTAGGCACTTGTTTCACCGAAACATTTTTACTTTATTCTCTAAGTGGTCAATTTTTTTCTTCACTCGATTATAAAATACATGACAGCCAAAAACAAATTGAGCACAGACTTTTCGTTTCAGAACCTAGAAAATATTTTCTATCTAAATAGTAGGCTTTCTGAAGTGAGTATCTTACCTTTAATCACAAAAAAATTAATACCACTAATGATTTAACCCGAAACTGGAGACGGGAGTCAAAATGACTCGGCATTGTTCATTGGCTCTGATTATCACGTAGATTTTTATCCTTGAGTATAATCATCTCATCAGTACCTTCAAATAGTTATTTTATAAGTATATTGGCAGAATTCCACTTTTGAACACGTGCGTGTAAACGAGTTATTCTTTATCAAAGTTTTCGTTGCTATTTGTAGGTTCACATTGACTTCACGTCTCTGAAACTATGAAAAAAATATATTACGTACCAGTTAACTTCTAAATATTTCGCATTGCAATTCGCTTCATTGCTCTGAAATAACATACTGTTGTTTATAAAGAAATGAACCTTGCAAGAAAAAAAAATTGGCTATGTGATCCATATTTTAATAAAACTGTAATGCAATGGTAATGCTAAGTGTCGGAAGATGATAATGATATTAATTCAATTTATAGCTTTTCGGAGGATTTAATCTTGGTATCATTTGTTCATAAAAAAGCTGTATTTCTAGTGTCGTCTATGCACTCATCAATATCCTAAGATACAGACATCAATAAGCCGAAAATTATCCCCTTTTATAATAATACCAAACCTGGCGTTGATACCTTGGATTGCCGGCAAACCAGGAGGTGGCTAATGACTATATATTTTTTTGCCTTATGTATGGAAGTGCAGTTAACGCATTTATTATTTGACACACGTGACTATAAAAAAGAGTTATAGCTAGATTTTATAAAGAATCTCGCCGAGAAGCTAACCAGTTAGAAAGAATACCCATCTTCGACAGGAAGTGAGATTTTCAATTAGGAATGGTGAAATGGAAAACTTTTGCTCTATGATATTCTTGTAAATACCCAGTATGTGGAACGTAGCCATATGCCCCAATTGCATTTGAAGGATGTAAAAAAAGAATAAAGAAATATTCTTCAGATAATATTTTAAAATATTGTATTCTTCATTTTTGTTTGTTAAATTCTAAGTTATTAACATTAGTGTCCTTCCATAATATCTAAACGAAGTAAGTACTCATTAAAAGGTTGTTTAAGTTTTTCTTGTATTTTTCCAACTTTAATATTATAACATTTAACATTTTTAATATTGATATTTTTACTATTATTTTGGTAATTACATGATTTCCAGAATATACTGTGTTCCCAAAATAAATTCCAAAGCTGTTTACAAAAGACGAAAAGTAAAAATAATAATGGAGTCTCTTTTACTCTATGTCTCTGAGCGCGTAAGGAAATTCATGTCTCCTGTTACGGGCTAAGAGTCCACGGCTTCCCTGAAAAAAGGTTGTCTCCTTTTCACGCAATTCCATTATATTATTTGTAAATGTAGTAAATTATAACATGAATGATGATATATGGATCAAACAAAATAAGAATAGTGACTTGAGAATTCCTTGAGAAATTAAACTCAGTTGAGGAAGAATAAGAATTTTAAGAAATCACAAAATCAGGGAACCTTTATTTTCTAATGAAATTGATTGTTTATCAACGGAGCACTTCGAAACAGCACGTGAGCTATTTGCAATCAACCTCGTAATTTTGAGTCTCATTCAAGTGACGAGGACGACATCCGATCTCTACTCTCCAAACTTCCACGCTACTCTAAAGCGAAGACACTGAACCGCGACAAATTTAATGCACATCCGTTCCGTTAAACGACGGAACTTTAGTGAACCTACGACACGAAGGAAAAAAGGCCAGCCTTGAGTTGGCGACTAAAACTACTCAATCTTTTTCTGAAGCCAATTCCAATATTGAAATATTTCTAATAAGCTTGAGCATGCGAAATCTAAATAAATCTCAAGAGTGGAAGCTTACAGAAAGAGGTCGGGTGTCTTCTGTTACAGATAGAATATTTTGTTAACGAAAAGCTTAAAAATGTATTTAATTCAATGATTTATTTTACTAAAAACATTCAATTTATTGTTGCTTTGAAAACAAGAAATTTAATTTTGTCAGTACATTTTAGTTTCATAACAAAAGCAGTAATAACATTTATCGTTGTCATAGCGTCATAAGTGGCCACGGTGACCTAGTGGTCATAGTCGCAGACTCGAGGCCGTCGGTTTTCATCGAGTCGTGGGTTAGAGCCTTGATGCCACTAAAGATCCACCGTGTAGCTGGGGCTGATACACGTTAAATTTTTCGAGGTTCAAAATCGGAACTTTAGTGTAGTGTGGAAGTCAGGGAGATGCTAGCTCAGGTGTCTCCCTTGTCACTTGACAGAGGTTCAAAATTACGATGTCCGTAGCCTTTGAGTTGCTTCTAATACGACGATAATGAAACCAATCAATCTAACGTCATAACGTTTTTAAAAAGCCGAATGAAATTGTTTGACAGTTGAAGATTAAGTTTCCCTTGTCTGTTGCTTAAGTTTATTATTTTGAGTAAAATAAATGACGTTTTTTTTCTCTCATTTTTTTTGGAAAGAGAGTTCCTAATTAAGAAGATGAATTAGTCTCCTCACACAGCATCTTTCTTAATTACAATTCTTACTTAAAAAAGAAATTTCTTGAAAAGTTGGGGAAAAAATAAGAAACAGATCTACTGGTAAGTTATAATAAAGAAAGAACTTATATATATATTGTTACGTAAAATTTCTCCTCTGAGGGGGGGAGTAAAAATCAAGTTCAACTCGTAGAATAAGGATAAAGGACGCTTTATTCGTAGGTCTCCAGGACAACATATAGGTAGCACACCTTCGACAATTACAGATGCACAAATACACAACACTTTCCCAGTTCAGTGACACAAAAACAGGAACAAGGCATACTTTTTACGGACAGTCCCAATTATTTCAGGAACTTTCAACTGATCAGCTTATTACTCCTCACTGCGGACAGTTTCCACAGAAATATTCTCCACTTCCAGGGTAAGAACCGATAATTTTTGGCAGATATACGCTGCTTCTTTGCAAATTCACCCGGCACACTCCACTTCAAGTGCCGACAAATTTCAGTCGATCCCCCGATCGATCACCTTAACAGTCTCCAAAGACAGACTCTCTGACAGTTCCCCAAGATTCAGGTCGAATCTCCAGCAGATTCATTTGGCCACAATACCTCGATCAGTTTAAACAGCAGGCTCCACAGACAACTGAATCCGCACACAGGTTGATTCCTCCGCTAAACTGATCCATCGACTGTAACTTTTTTTCGGCCAGGTGTGATGTCACACCGAAAATTCACGAAGTCCTCAACTTTCTTCCTTGTCAATTTTTCTTCTCGGTTCCAGCCCCTTTGAGTACTTTCAATTTGTCGCCAAGTTTCTCACCAAGTCGCCAAATGGTCACAAAATCCTTCACCTAGGGGAAGGGGTGAATTGCTTAAACTCTCTTTTCTAACTGGTGACATCTCTGTTGATCCATCTTTTTCTCTGTAAGAGAAGAGCTGCTGGAAAGCATCAACTCATGATCGTAACACTATATATATATCTGTGTGTGTGTTATATAATTTCATTGAATAATCTTCTTCCTTACATTTCTCAGAAATCTAATCTTACCTGAAGGGCTATAGCAACAACCTTTTTCCCGCCAAATGCCATAAACAAGAATATTGGAATGAGGTGACTGCATCGCTACTGGCTAGGGCTATACAAGAAAGTCATTGCCATTGTTACTAAAGAGAACGAGAGCCAGATTACCGCGCGACCTTCTCAGTGCAACATCATATCTTTCAAGAGTAAATCATTGTATATACCATTTTATGCGAACCTCTAATTAAATCTAATCATTTTATTTAAAACATATTTTAAATACATTGTATATTTTATTTACTAGAGCTGAGGATCTTTATTATAATGGCTTGTATGTGGAAATATTATTCATATGCATAAAATGATGGACATTATGCATAAATTTGACATTTATTCTCCTAACCTTACTAGGACGATATTCCATGACTCGGTGACTGTACCTTTTTACCGTAATATGAGCCGGTAGGATACAATTTATGCAGAAACGATTAAAAGAAACAGAATTATTAGCACAAAAAACTTTAGAAGTATGAACAATCAGTTCACTTTCTGAAGTAAAAATAAAGGCATGAAACTTTAAAATTAGCTTCTATTTACTTGTATGCATCAAATCCAGTGGATTACATTCCATAATTCAAAATGGCTTTTCTTTGGAACTTCCAATCCTTGCAAAACAAACTTCTAAAGTAGAAAAAATAAAAATGCCGCCCTCTACTGCTGAAAGTCATAAATTCTCCGATTGTAATGATGTGGGAAGTATTTAACTACTGTGGACTAGGAATGTGGATAAAAGATCAACAGTTCAACGCATGAGAAGAATGAAAAAGGAAAAAAAACCGGGTGAGATCTATTCGAAAATAATATCTGTTAAAATCGTGGTTTTAGGACAATATCTGTAACACACACAAATTTAAAATTCATATAATACATATTTAACTCTTCAATGGTTAAGAACAACCCCTTCTTGTCATTCGAATAACGCATCATAATGGGCACTGACGAGTTCAGGTCATCCGAAGTTTTTCGACTCAAACCGGTAACGGTAACTACGAAAATTACGAGGTTCCTATTTTTTAAATAAAAACTTACCCTCTCATCAGAATTACTATTAAAAAGTTAAAGTGCATCATTAAATAAAAATTTAAGCTTAATTGTAAACAACTATAATAATTGGGATCAAGGCAACAAGCGCCTGGGCGTTCGGCAGAGTGAAGAACTGCCGAAACAAAGTTGGAAAATAAAGTTACTAAAGTGCGCATTGCCATAGGACGCTGTAGCCAATAAGCTAAGAAGCATATATAGCAATGGGCGGAGAGAGCGTTAGGGGTGGGACTTCAGTTCGAAGGCGAAAACGACTTGAATCCTGAATTTTAAAAATTAAGCAGGATATCACTAATGAATTGCTTCAATGCGCTCGCAGCCTTTTTAGGGCTGGGAAGTGAACATATGAATGTCCGAGCGCGGCTCTTGGTCTTTTTTGCGAAGATGCGATTGACGCATCATACGCGGGGAGTTGTTGAAGCAGTGCATTAGGTATTTGAGGGATCCTATTAAAGAAATTTAATGATTCTTTTTTTAATGAACTCAAGAATAGGTTCAATGTTAAGATTTTCTTCCGTAGGATCAATGTAGGACTTCGTTCCGGACAAACCAGGGAGCCTTTATCATTTTCCTAAGGTGGATATTTTGAAAGACGTGCAGTCGTTTCAGATGGGTGGTTGCCGCAGACGCCCAAATAGGCGACGCATACAACATGATCGGTCTTAGAATCGACTGGTAGAGCAAAATTTTGTGCCTGATCGCCAGCTTGCTCTCACGAGAAATCAAGCGAGTGAGCAAACTGCTCATTCCGATGGTCTTTTGATGTGCATTTCGGATGTGGTGGGCAAAAGTTAATTTAGCTTCTAGAATTAACCCTAGGTACTTATATTCAGTGACCCAGGGGACGGGTTGGTCAAATAGGATGATTGCTGGCAAATTGCCAATACACCGTTGTTTCGTAAAGAGGAGGCAAGCGCTTTTAGATGTATTAACTTTAATTTTCCAGTCAATGAGCCAGAGCTGTAAACGAGAAATGTATCTCTGCAATCTTGCAATAATTTTCCGATTGCAGATGTCTTGAGACATAACAGCAGTGTCATCAGCATACATTGCTAAATGAATGTTAGAAGCCTTCGGGATGTCATTTACGTACAAAGAAAAAATTATTGGACTTAAAATCGATCCCTGGGGGACTCCACTTAGGATTGGACGGGGGAAGGAGACTGCATTTTCAACTCGGACCCGAAAACTGCGAGAGTCCAGGAACGAGTGAATAATTTTGATAAGTTGGTCCGAAATTCCAAGTCGCATCATCTTGGAAATAAGCCCATCATGCCAAATTTTATCAAAAGCTTTGGCAATATCGATGAAAAGCATACCCGTGGCCTTGTTACTGGAAAAGCCTTGCTGGACCGTCTCAGTAACTCTAAGTAACTGTGTTACTTTAGAGCACTTGGGAACAAAACCATGCTGCTCCGGAATAACAATATTCCTGGAATTGCAGAACTGGTCCAAGCGATTCAAAATAACATATTCATATGCTTTGCTCAGGGAACTGAGTAACGATATGGGGCGATAATTTTGAGGTTTCGTATCATCAGAATTAGACTTGAGAATGGGGACCACCACGGCGATCTTCCAAGCCTTAGGGAAGTAGCAGTTCTCCATTAAAAAGTTAAAGAGCAGCGTGAGAAGAAAAATAAATTTAAGTGGGAGGTTCTTAAGAATGCGATTAGAAATTAAATCCAATCCCGGAACCTTCTTAATTTTTGTTTGGTGAATAAAGTCCAAAATTTCGCTAGCCTGGACTGGTTCCAGGTCTAGACAAGTGGGGGAGGCCAAAAACCTTTGGACTTTACGTTTAGTATGAGCTGAGAATCTAGGATTCTCGTCTTCATTTGGTTCGAATTGTTTTTGAAGGCTATCAGCTATAACTTCCGCCTTTTCAATAGGAGCTACAGCAACACTGCCGAGGGCGCCCATCAGGGGCGGAATGGTGTGAAAAGGCTTTTTGAGTAGGGAGGTTTCCCTCCAAAGGGTGTTTGTATCAGGCGAGAGGCCTTCAATGTGTTTTTCCCATCTTTCCTGGGAAAAGTGTTGAATGTCTCGTTTAATCTCATTGCTGAGTGCACGGAGTTCAGATTTTAGAGCCGGATTCCTACATCTTTGCCAAACTCTCCGTACATAATTTTTGCGACGAATTTTAGTTCTGATCTCAATAGGGAGTCTCAGAGGAGGAGGTTTAAATTTTTGTTTTGAGGCCATCACAAGTGCCTCAGAAATAGTTTCTCCAATTTTCTCGATAGATTTTTCGATATCTTCAATGCTGGAGGTTTCCGGAATAGGGAGGGGTTTTGAATTTAAAATAAATTTAAAATTCTCCCAATTGATAGAGAGAGGCTCTGGTAATTTTAAAAATGCAGAGTTAGTATTAAGAGTCAAAATGACCGGTAAATGATCTGAACTCAGATCATGAATGACTCTTATATCATAATTAAAAGGACTATTTTTAAAGATTGCAAGATCAATAATAGAATCCTTAGTTCCCGGCCGGGACCTAGGGTTAATGTGCGTAGGGGTGTACGGTGCAACAACCCTAGCACCGGGAGTTCTGCTTATAACATTTTTTGTGTTTAAAGCCAAAATTGTTTGATCTTGAATCATGCCAGTTTTTATGACAGGCATTCATATCTCCAGCAATGATTACGTTTTGACCAGGATTAAGAAGTTTAATGAAATCCTCCTCTGGGAAAAAGTAACGATTGTGAGGGGTATAGCGAATATAAGCAGAAATAATTCGCAGAGGTAGGTAATTATTAATTTTAATTTCGATCGCAGTTGCATCTATATACTGTAACCTCGGTAAGAGGACTCTGCAATGTTCATAATTACTTTTACAGTATAAAGCGGTACCTCCGTCGATACGAAGAGTTAGAGTTATTCTATCGTCTTTGTAAAGACGATAGTTGGCGATCTGGGGTTGGAGCTTTGTTTCCTGAACCAAAAACAGATCAAAATTATGCTCTGTGACGAAGTCTCTAACTTCGTCAATCTTGGAACGCAAACCATTTGCGTTCCAGAACCCAAGAGAAATGTCGTGCACATCACGATTGAAATTTAATGTTGGGATGGGGCACGGTAAGCGCGCCCGTGCTTAAGAGCAACATAGGCCTCAAAAATAATGCAGGCCTTGTCGTCTGTCGCTGTGACCTGGCGGAGGGCAGGGAGACACTCCCGGAATGCCCGAGCAAAAAGTTGCTCGTCGACATTTGCATCACTAGCAATAGCCATAACTGCTCGGAATATTTCCCCAAAATTTCCCGAGCTGGGAGGAGCCGTTGAATTTTGTATCCGAACCCTACTTCTCCTCCGCAGCAAAACTTTCCCCCAATTGGCGCAGACGAGCTGAGTTCGCCCGCGTATATTATCATGCGTTATTCGTGTTGCAAACGATATATACTGGCAAAATTTAGTTAATTTGATAGCATATAATGGCAGTATGGGTACCATAAAATTTCTTACACAATAAGAAAAAAGTGCGGCCGATCCAGTTGTTAAACTAGTTATTTTTCTTGTGCAATTTGGTAAGAGTTTGTTACTAAGAAAATGGAGTATTTATTGCAAAGACTGTAATGTTCCATTATGTGTGACTGCAGAAATTAGAGAAAGAATTTTAGGGAAATATAACAATAAAATGTTTCACAAAGCTTGAAACTGCGTGTATTTATTTAGAAATTTTAACTTAATATTTTATGAACTAATATTTATAATATTTAACATTTACTGAATTGTTTAAAAGAGCGAGTTACAATTGATGTAAATATTACATTAATATACCTCAAATAATTCTTTAAAAACTATCTATCAAAAGCGAGCGAGCTATCCATTTTACCGTCAGAAAAGGGTGACACTTTAAAAGCCACTAAGGAAGAAACGGCTAACGCTTTCAGCAGCCGCTTCCGCCGTAGGGCCGCGCATCATAGGAAAGTGAAAACTGTTGATTCGCCTAACCGTCAAAGGGTAAAGAGTTTCTAGTTAAGAAATATTTGGAATTTTCAGTATAACAGGTCAATTGAAACGTCCCCGGCCTGACACATAGATGGCGCTACTAGAATTAAATCCATATGTTTTTCAGTTAGCTCTAACCCTCAAAAGATGCGTGTATAAATTTGACAGCTGTCGGATCATTAGTTTGTGAATTATAGCATTTTGAGTGAAGCAACTTTTGTTATTGTGAAAAAAATGGATAAAAAGGAATTTCGCGTGTTGATAAAATATTGCTTTTTGAAGGGAAACAATACAGTTGAAGCAAAAACTTGGCTTGATGCCGAGTTTCCGGACACTGCTCCAGGAAAACCAACCATCAAGGATTGGTATGCTAAGTTTAGACGTGGTGAAATGAGCACCGAAGACGGTGAACGCAGTGGACGCCCAAAAGAGGTTGTTACCGACGAAAACATTAAAAAAATCCACAAAATGATTTTGAATAACCGTCAATTGAAATTGAATGAAATAGCAGACACTCTAAAGATATCAACTGAAAGTGTACATCACATCATTCACGAATATTTGGGTATGAGAAAGCTCTGTGCAAAGTGGGTGCCGCGCGAGCTCACTTTTGACCAAAAACAACGACGAGTTGATGATTCGGAGCAGTGTTTGAAGATGATCAAGCGTAATAAACCCGAGTTTTTGCATCGATATGTGACAATGGATGAAACATGGCTCCATCATTTCACTCCTAAGTCCAATCGACAGTCATCCGAGAGGACTGCACACGATGAACCCGCTCCCAAGCGTGGGGAAAACGCAACAGTCGGCTGGCAAGGTTATGGCGTCTGTATTTTGGGATGCGCATGGAATAATTTTCATTGACTACCTTGAAAAAGGAAGGACCATCAACAGCGACTATTACATAGTGTTATTGGACCGTTTGAAGCACAAAATCGCCGAAAAACGGCCGCATTTGAAGAAAAAGAAAGTGCACCAAGACAATGCACCGTGTCACAAGTCAGTGAAAACGATGGCAAAAATCCATTAATTGGGCTTCGAATGGCTTCCTCATCCACCGTATTCTCCAGATCTGGCCCCCAGCGACTATTTCCTGTTCTCAGATCTCAAAAGAATGCTCGCTGGGAAGAAATTTTCGTCGAATGAAGATGTGATAGCCGAAAATGAGGCCTATTTTGAACCAAAGGACAAATCGTACTACAGAAATGGTATCGAAAAGTTGGAGGGTCGCTATAATCAGTGTATCACCCTTGAAGGGAATTATGTTGAATAAAAAAAAACTAATTTTGCCAAAAAAAATGTGTTTTGCTATGGTAGGCCGGGGACTTTTCAATTGACCTGTTACGCTTTGGTATTATCGGTATTAATACTTTGATATTAGTAATATATATGTATTCAAAACGATAAAAGTACTTAGAATGTTTTAAATTTGCTAATTATGTGTCTATGTGTCCTAAAAGGGAGTAAATTTGTTGCTTTAATATTTACCTACATAAGAAAATTACGAGTTTTTTGGCTAAGGGCACAAAACAAGATCTTATATATCTAGCTGAGTTGAAAGTCGAGTCCACTTTGCGCGTATTTGAGATACGGAATTTGATCACACAAAGTCCTAATTACGAAGAGGAATTCGCAAGGATCGCTCTAAATCGAATAATCGAGGACAGAAAAAATAATATTGCTAGAGAGAATGAAGAAAGGGACAAAAAGTAGGAATATATTAGACAGAAATAGGCTGCAGGAGTTCCAAAAACTCAATATATATGCAACTTTAATTAGAAAAACTAAAATTACAGGAGGCTGTAGTAATTTCAAATAATGAATCGGAATAGGGTTTGCTCCAACACCACATACAATAAGGTAATTTCTACATAAAGTATGAAAATGGTTCTGACACGAAATTATTTTTAAAATAATTCGAAAATAGTGCAAGCCTTGGAAAAATGCTGGAAAGTAAATGGGTTATATTTTGTTAAGATTTCTTCGAAATTGATTCTTTTGACAAATTAAAAAATTTAATAGTGGCATACCAGATTATATATAGGGTAAATGATGAATGTAAAGAATCTTTCCTCAATCAGTGGGCCAATTTTTTAACTCCATATGACGTAGCCGAAAAATTAGATAAGTATGAAAGTATTAGGTTAACTCTAAGAAAAAATAAGTCCATTATAAGATCTAAAGCTTCAGTTGAACATCAACATAATAAAACTAGCTATAAGGGCTTAAATCGCCCGTCACAAGAAAGTCAAAGCGAAAAATGGTTTGTTGCAAACAACCTTTATTCAAACTATCCAGTGTATCAAGATCAACTTAATAAAAGACCTATTATCAAAATAAACGTAAGCCTTATCATCCCCAAGGGCAAATTAGGACTAAACCACACAAATATGAGTCATTTGGTCAGAATAAGAATCATGGAGCTAGGGAAATGTCAGAATTAATGTGACGATTGTGCACAAGAGGACTCAGTTGGTCAGAAGAACAAACATAGAGAAAACTCTGACCTGAAGGAAGATAAGGAACAATTATGACCATTACTGTTGGTCGAGACTATTTTACCAGGAAAGGTATGATATCATTAATCTCCTAAGTGTTTGTGACACTGGATCGAATGTATAAACAATTCCAAAAAACTTTTTGTTCTTAATTAAATGCAGAGAAAAAAACTTCCAAAGAATTCAACTACCAGTTCATTCAAACCTTATTCTGGATCCATTCTGAATTATTTGATTGTTGAGGTCACGAGAAAGATAGAAAAGGTATAAGGATTATGGAAATATTAGTTATTAAAACTAATATTCCATATTGTTTATTTTGTTTGAAGGAAAGAAAAATCTCCAATGACAATTAGATACCCTAATTATCATGCCATGCAATATTGAAAAATTTTAAGCTATAAAAATTCTAGATTAGATGTGTCATTAGATTCTTTGGATCTGTTTATGTACAATACAATTAAATATGAAGGGTTATATAAAGAAGGATTTGGAACTTTGAATGGAGGGGATTTGTCGTCACCTTTTAGCTCGGAAAAACGCACTCCGTCTGTTGCAGAAAATTCGCAATGCTATTCAAAAACATTTTCACCATGGAATACCGAAGCGGAAAAGTTGGATTCTTTGCTAGACAAATTTTCACACATTTTTTCAGCAGTCCGTTATGACGAAGGCCGTAATAGAATCGAGCCTGAGAAGGTTGTACTGAAAACTGCAACTGTCCTTAAGCCCATATCGTACTTTACCTCAGAATAACAAAGGAATTGAGACTCAGATGAAGTGACTTTTAGAAGCAAATATTTTTAAGTCATCACATAGTCTCTATGCTGCTTCTCTAACATTAGTTATCAAGGTAAAATGAAACTAATGTGCAATGATTACAGAAAATTAAATCAAATTACAAATAATTAAAGTTTAATTAATTAATTAAAAATAACATTTTTAAAAACATTACCAAAAACATTTTGACTGACCGTTAAGTCCGCGAAGCGGACCAGGGTAGGCACTTTTGGCAAAATATCGCCCAATAATTTCTGTCGCCAAGTGCTGATGTAGCTAATATATATATATATATATATATATATATATAAATTGAAATATTAGTTAAAACGTCGCAAATGTCTAATTATTGCATTGTTAGGCGAGTAAAAGCGATTCCCAAGAATTCAGAGCTCTAGCTTGAGAGGAAGTTGGTTAAATTAACGATCGAAAATTTGATGACGCACTAATACACACACAGACAGACACACACCAAGTGAAATACATAAAAAAGTTGTAAAATAGACTCAGAACCTGTTCCAAGAATAGGTACCTTATTAAATTAGTTAACAAAAGCTCGATATTTTTTCTTCATTAGATATCGCATCAGGTTATTGGCATATTAAAATTAATGATAGTGATACTGAAAAATTAGTATCACAACAAATTTTGGACTTTAGGAATGGCTAAAGCTACCTTTTGGATGAAAAAATACACCCAATATTTTCCAGAGAACTATTACACTAATTTTAAATAATTATCATCTAAATTTTGCTCTAAATTACTTTGATGATATTATATTATATTTAAGTAGTTAGGAAGAGCATGTCTAAAATGACACACTAAAATTTTTACTATCACAAAAAGAGAAAGATAACTTAAAGTTAAAAAAGATCTTAATGCCAATTCAGTAAAAAAAAAAATTGGATGTGAAGTTTTAAAAGGACAGTGCTCTCCAATAATATTAACATCGATGTCATTAAACGGTTGAATTCCCCAAAAAATGTAAAAGAACTTCAAATAAATTTAGGTAGCATCAATGTTTATCACAATTTTATTCGTAATTACGCAAAACTAAGGTTACCCCTAAACAAGCTACTTAAAAAAGATGCTACATGGGACTGGTCAGAGGAATGTCAGAAAGCGCTCCTAAATTTAAAGAACTATTTAATTTCCAACTCAATTTTATCCCTTTTTCATCCAAATAATAAATGTCATTTATATGCAGATGCATCGCAAGAGGCTCTAGGAGCTATTTTAAATCAAGAACATCCTGATGGTTCACAACATCCCGTTTCTTTTCATTCTAAACAGTTCAGGCCTTATGAAAGGAACCTTGACATCGAAGATGCACTGGACAAATATTATCATTTACATGGGAGCCATTTCACAATATATACAAAACATGCTACTCTTGAATGGCTTAAAAGTGTTTGAAAAAGCATTGAACTGAAAGATTATTTAGATAGTCACTTAATGTATCTATGAACGATTATGAATCAAATACAAAAAGAGATAATCTAATTATGAAGCATACATGCTATCTAGGAATCCCATTTATCATCACTCTATATCTAAAAGACTAATTTTCTACAAAGAGAAAATTTAATCGAACATTAAAATTTAGATAATGTCAATGATCCTAAATATATTAAAATAAATTATATCTGTACTGTCAGTAAGACAGACATCTTTAAAGTTGTAGTTCAATTTTCTTTAAGAAATGAACTATTTGAAAAAACTCAAAACGATTTTGGACATCCAGGAGTTAAAATAAAAATACTGAGCTAAATACCAACACAATATTATTGGAAGGATATAATTAAAGATATAAGCAATTATGCAAAAACATTGCGAAGTTTGTCAGTTAAATAAAATCGCAATAACCCCTCATTCGGTTACATCCTATCCACCTGCTTATATAATGTATGGTAAACTACCATATGCATCACGAAACGATAACCAAACTTATCCAGCTGTTCATGAAGCAAGAAAAATTCCATTTAAACATACTCAGGAACATCATGAAAAGAATAAAGATTCCTATGACTCACACTAGGAGGCTTCAACATTTCAGCAAGGAGATTTAGTGATGTTAGAAGAATTCAAATGATCTAATACCAGAACATTCAGTCCATTATATTCTGCATCTTACACACTTTTAAAACAATTATCTGATGTGATCATGAAAAAGATAAACCGAATCCAATCACTAATATATATTACTAGCTGATCTTGTCGCTTCGCTGGGCAGACAATAATATTATATTTTGGAACCTATACATAAAATATCAAGAAAACTGGAGCACTGAAACGACCTTTGCGTTCTCCAGATGGTTTTTTATCGGCATTAATTATTACCTTGAACTCCTTTTGGTCTTTAGGAACTGAATCAACAGCAGCTTTGAAATCGCGAATATAACTGTTATGTTCCTGTAGCGCCTTTTGTAATTAGCTAATTCTGGCTTAACACCTGGGAAAATACCACAATGAATGTGTTTTTCACGTTCATCATCACAGAGAAAGTAAAGCTGAAGAAAAAAAGGTTGTTGAGGAGGCTCAGCCAATAGGCTACCTATCCTGTGGTATACCTGCCCGTGGACTTTAAATGTTGGCATAAAATTTCCTTCCTTCAATTCTTTTGCTCCGAATGACGTCATCTGAAAACATCCATTATACTTACGAATTGTAGAAAGAAAATGTTCTGAAAGCTGATCCTTATGGCTAAGAAGACTATGCAAAGGTTCAGGGTAGGATCTAATAGCAGGAAGCTGGACTTGACCACCACTGCAGCACATTCCTGGAAGTTCTTCTATCCATTTTAAAGCACGGCACCTCGAACAGGGCAAACGTTTTCCAATACTGACAATTTTATCATTTGAATAGTCAATATATATTTCATATTAAAAAAAACAGACAAATTTTTGGAAGTCCATGGCGCTAATTTAACTTTTGATCTTTTTTCATTGTATTTAATTACAGCTGCCTGATTCACATGGGGGTTATTAGAAAAGTATTTTCTTACAGCTGCTCTATGTTCTTCAGGATGACTTTGAGTATATTTTGTAGCAGCTTGTCTTACTTGTTTATATCTAATTGAATTTGTGAATCTTTTTCTTCTTTTTTTACCTTTATTTAGTTGAAGAGATATTACATCATAAATAATTGATTCACTTGAACTTGATAAATCAATGTTAGATATTGATTGAGTCTTTGAAACTAACACAGACACATTTTCTTGAGGCTGAAACACTAAAGATGACTCCTTTTCTTCATTTTGTTTCGCATTATAATAACCAAGATTAACTTTACTTCTATTCGTTAATCAAACTATTTAAATATAAATATCAAAATGACCACTATTACAGTTTCCCGTAAAACGTAATTCCCCCCCCCCCCCCCCCTGAATTGTTTCCCCAACAGAAGCTATAAGGCAACCACCTTGATACACTTCGAACTGATAGGGAAATAGCTCTGCCGCCGCCATAATTTCGCAAATAGATCCATACGTGTTTGGTTTACACATTTCGGTAAAGTATAAATCGTTAGTATTATAAGAGGCGCCAGATAGCATTTGAGTGTAGCTTATAAACCGATCCCAGTTGTTAAAACACGTGAGAAACAATAATATTTCTCATTTTATGCTCCATTGATATGTCACCGAACACCAGCAAAGACAGAGACGAAAATAAACATGCTCCATCGCCAAGAATTTTAAAAACTTTGAAAGGAGTAGGTATTCCATCTATCCAAATATATTTAACATCCATTATAAAAAATTATAAATGAAAAGTAAATATGAAAAATCAATTTGTATTAACCTACAATGAAATACTTCTCTAGTTAAAAAATATAACCGAAATTAATTTTTAAATATCAAATTATTTAAAAATTCAACAAAAAATACTAACAAAAAATAAAATATAGTAAAATTTTTTAGCAAAAAGTCACCCGTATTACGTTATCCCTTTTGCAAAGGGATAACTCTACTACGCTAGCAGCATATCTGAAACTGCAATTGAATAAGACAGAATAGCTCTTAAAAATCATAGCATTAAAAATAATTCTGTATTCTGAAAACGATAGACTATCCAGCTATTTTAAAAAATCAAAAAATTTTATTTCCGAGAAACCAAAAGCTAAAAATTGCCAAAATACAGAAACAAACGTTTGCATAATGTTTACATTAGGTTACAGTTAATGCGTACATCAAAATAAATATTTTGACAGCTACTTATTTTTTTTTTATCAATGACATGAATAACATACCATTATTATTCATTTGCTAAAAGCCAACTTCAATATCTTCGTAAGATAGCGTTTAGATTTACAAATGTAATTTATCAATCATTATTAATAATAAAATACTTTTCTCATAAATTTGAAACTTACGTTTAGGTTCCACAACAATAAAAAATTATCGTTTGCTCAGCAAAACGGACAGAAATCAGCTGGGGTTACCATAGTATAGCTATTTAAAATTCACAATGCAAGGTTATTGAAATGCTTCGACTTAGCGGTGGAAGATATTTGGTGATAAATCTCTAATTGTTGGAATTTCGGGGCTCAACATTTACATTATATATGATAAACTTACAATGCATCCTATTCAGCGGATTGTCTTGGGTGTGCGCTACTCCGTAAGAAGTCGAAATTTTAGTATTTTTCAAAATCCCGCTCTTGCCAATCCACCATCAGCGCCTCAATATTAAATTATTTCCATTTCGCTCGCGCAAATCCCGCCAAGTAAACTTAATTGGTAGCAATGCACAGAATACATATAAAAAAATATATATTCCGTTTAGTGTCGGTCATGTCATTTTTGGCGATAAAGTTGCCAAAAATGACATAATTTATGGATAAGAAAAGAGTAACGGATGAAAATCACATTTTGGATAAGAATTCCGTAAAATCCATTCTTTGTGAGCGTCTACATCGCAAAATGAGTAACTATACCAAATTTCAAGTCAATCGGTTGTATAGTTTTAGAGATATCGTGATGAGTCAGTCAGTGGAATTTCGCTTATATATATATAGATGATATTAGACACGAATCACACCTTCGATTTTTTTTCATCCAGCGAATGAGTTTCATTTAATGAATACCCATCAATAAGTTTTGTCTAATATTTTTTTTTTTTTTTTTTAGTGACAATGATAACCCAAAATTTGTTAAGATTTGTCTTTATTTTTGCACTTGAATAGATTTCGTTTAAAGGATTCAAGTTATAATATACATATAAATATCCTATTTTTTAAGTGTGTAAATTATCTCATCGTTATTTTTGATTAAGTATCTGCTTTCGGAAATGTGGAGTATCGTATTTTAATATTTTACTAATCGTGTTTTAATATATTATATTGAGTGCATATATAAGTTATCTTTTTTTTTTTTTTTTTTTTGTATTTATGACGTTTCTTATTTTGACAGCTGAATTGTATAATTATTTATTTTTTATTTGATAACTTATTTTGAGTGTATGGATTATATTTTGAAATTTATTAAGTATCTTCTTTTTATCTTATTTCTTAAGTTTCTTTCTTTAAGTTCACTATTTTCCAATACCACTTTCAGAAATTATTATAATTTTGATATGAATATAACTATGTTCTATTAATCAACATTAAAAAGGTAATTATACATACATTATTTCAAATATTATAAGAATTTCGAAACTCTCATATTTTGAATAATTCTATAATGAATTTCGAACTATATTTAAGCTGTGTCAAGTCTATTCTATGAGTTTCATTGAATAAAGTATTATTATAAAAGCAATAATTCTCTTCAATGTGAATTAAATTTTATACCATTATTATAAAGATGACAATTCTACAGAGTTGAATTTGAATACATACTACTCCAATGGGAGTCTTTAAGTTTAACTCCAATGTTATACTGGTAATTTTTCATGTTTACTTATTTCTTATTATGTTATAGCGCTTGACGAAAATTCAGAATTTATGTATTTTTATTACTTTTGTTTTATTTTTCATTTATCTTTCATCATGTGTATTGCTAACCAAAAAATGTTCTCAAATGCCAAATTCACCAAAATTCATTTTATTTCTCTTTAAGAAGCCAATTAAGAAGGTGTAGTTGTAACTTGCGCTTCCTAAGCTGCATACTTTCGAAGGAGGGGAGATATGTAATGTAATTTTAATGAATAATCTTCACCCCTAGTAACAACATTTTTTAAGAATACAATCTTATCAACACCTTTACCCCTTCAAATGCCATGAATAAGAATCTTGGAATGTGGTTACTGTATCATTACTGGCTGACGCCATATTGATACTAAGAGATCGTAACCATTGTTACTATAGAGAACGAGAGTCAGATTGCCGCACGACCTTCACCGTACAACATCATATCTTTCCAGAGTAAATGTAACCATTTTATATTTATTATATTTTGAATCCAATCATATTAATCATTTTAGTTAAATCATATTATAAATTCATTGTATCTTTTATTTGCTAGATCTGAACATCATTATTATAGTGGATCTATGTGGAAATGTTATTGACGGACATTATACATAATGCTTGATATTTACAATTCTAACCTTACCAGAATGATATAACCAAGGAATATGACCATGACTTGGTGACTGTACCCATAAGAATTGGATAAGTAAAGTGTAATTTCAATCACGACAGGTTTTCGCCGTGTTATATATATATATATATATATATATATATATATATATAAATACTGGAATACAAAAATTAACGGTGAGATGGGTTTTTCAATTTAACGTTGTAATACTTTAAGATCCCCAAGCATACATGTGACAAGTGTCCAGCCAGAAACATGCGGTTTTTATTGGGGATATGATCTCCCCTGACTGCTATGCGTGTTTTACATTATCTGGCCATGCTGAGTATGAGGTAGTCAATAAGTTGTTGAGACATTGTCTTGTAACACCAATCGGACCTCCGAAATCGTCACTTGCGAAAAGTTACGTGCTACCAAGCATCTCCCTAAAAAGCCCTACATGTGCTCAATGGGATTTAGACCCGGAGACCTTAATGACCAATCCATGCGTTCAATATCCATACTGTTAGACTGTTACTGTGCGATATGGTGACGCATTGTCATCCATGTAAAGGAAATGTGGACCCATAGTGCCTCATAAAAGGCACACATACGGAAAAAGAATCTCATTAGAATAACAGGCCTCAGTGACTGAACTTCCTTCAAAGATGGGAAGGCCGGTATAGCTACCATGTATGATACCTCCCCAAACGAGTACACCGCAACCTCCAAACCGAAATCTTTGATGATGTTGGAAGGGTTATCGCGGGTTCCCCACTCTCTCTAGATGTATATGCATCCAGAATTGCTACTCAGATTAAACCTGCTCTGATCCGTACATAGTACTCGACCCCATTGTTTATCTGTCCAATTCTGGTGTTCCGGGCTTCACAGAAAAAGTCCTCTCCGATGATAAGGCGTTAAATGTACAAACCGTACAGGTCGTATTGCAAAAAGACCACTACTGTGCAGCCTCCTGGTCAAAGTAAAACGAGATATTGATCGTCCAATTGCCAGTGCTGGGTATCTAGTAATTTCTTTCACTGTATGCCGCCTGTTACTGTGGCCTGTAGGGCAGCGTACTTGTCGTTCTGAAGCAGAACCATCGGACAGCTGATCCTGTAGTTTGAAATTCTCTTCAAAGTCGTGAAATGATCTTTTGAGCAATCCCGATCTCCGCAGCCACACTTGTCACACTTCGACCTTCCTCTATCTTTCCAATGATTCGACCTCGAGTAAAATCATTCCGATGTCGTCTAACAAATTGATAATTTGACATTTTATACTGAGGCAGCAAATCGAAGTCGTTTATATTGATATACGCCATGCAATCGCTTTCCCAGAAATGCTGAGCTTACACCACAGGCGTGCTTTATCCCACTTCGATACTCCCGCATTACGTCTAGCTGTATATCTGTGCATGTATTACCGTACCTCATCCTATTTAATATCCGGACTGGTCTTTCAGTCCACTCAGTCTCTATGTTCCTCTGATATGCTAATTTTTCGACTTCGACCATAATTTTATACGCCAGTGTATATATACATACACACACCACGTGTGTGTGTGTATTTTACAAATCAAAACTTGTTTATAAGATTATTTTAAATGGCTTGTAACATCAAGGACAAAAGTATTGAAAATACTTTGAATTATACCGTTAAAGCGCGCATTATGATTGTAAAAAATCTGCCTGAGCTTCGAAAATATGGAGTTTTTCCAGTTGCCTAGCTTCTTCAGCCCTGGTGACAAAAATGTTGAACGTAACTGTCGTGCGTTTCAGTATAGTTTGAGACAATTACATCGAAAGTTGTCTCTTTCATGAATAAGAAAAAAAATGGACTGAATCCCATCGTGTCCTGTTTTTCTGAGCTATATGCAAAGGTCATAAAGGGTGGAATATTGTCCCAATTTCTTAGTTCGACATCTACTTATATGGTCAGTATATCCGCTAACATTCGGTTAAATCTTTGTGTCAAACCATTTGTCTGTGGATGGTAGGTGAAGTCTGAAGATGCGCAGCCTGGCACAACTGATTAATGTCTTTCACTATATTTGATAAGAACGCACGTTTTCGGTCACTTATAATTTCTCTGGGAGCACCATGTTTCAATATGACTTCTTCCACAATGAAGTTAGTGACTTCGATGGTCTCAGCAGTTGGTAATGCTTTTGTAACTGTGAAAATCGTCAAGTAATCAGTACACACAATTATCCACCTAATTCCGTTTCGTGTGACGGGAAAGCGTCCTAGTAGGTCAGTTCCGATTTTTGCAAATGGTACATCCGATGCCTTTATAGGGTAAAATTGACCTGCTGGGAGTTGAGGAGGAGATTTCCATCTTTGACATTCTCTGCGAAGTGACACATATCGGCAAATGCTGCCATAAAGTCCTGGCCAATAGTATTTTCTTCTTATCGGGTCATACGTGTTAGCAAACCCGAGATACCGGCATTTGACGCATCATGGCAAATCTTTAGAATATCAGATCGAAGTTATTTCGGTACGACCAAGAACCATTGCTGTCCTACAAAGTCGTAGTTTCTTTTGTACAATACACCGTCTCTCATGTTACAGCTTGGATATTCATTATCTTTTTTAAGCATTTTAATTATAAATTTCATCTGGTTATCCTTCAATTGCTCTTTTCTGTAATCTATAATTGACATTAAAAAAGGAATTTCTTCATTGCCTTCGTTTTTCGCTTTGGACAGAGGTTCTTTTGACAGGACATAGGCAGCGGAATGCTTATGGCCGCTCTTATAGACTATGGTTATGTCATGCTCTTGCAACCTCAGGGCATATCTAACAAATCTTCCAGATGGATTCTTATCTTTAACGAGTTAACAAAAAGAGTGGTTACGAATGTAAGAGGTTTTAAACCTCTTATTATTGTAAGAGATATTCCATATATATAAAGCCTACATTTGTTGACTGCCCAGATGAGAGTTAGGCACTTTTTTTTTATTGTTGAATAATTTTGTTCTGCTGCTGTTAAGGCTCTGGAATCATAGTCTATTAGTTTTTCTCTGTCGTTCTAGACTTGCAATAGTACACACGCAGCACCTATTCCATATCCACTAGCGTTTGAATGTATTTTTACATCCGCGTTTGGAAGGAAATATCCTAAAACAGAGTATCCAGTTAGCAATTTCTTCAGGGTTGAAAAAATTTCTTTCCGTCAATTGTCGCATGAAAACTTTCTATTTTTCTTAATTACATCATGAAAAGGTTTCGCTGTAGCTCCTGATAAATCGCTGGTAGTATGAGCGCAAACCCAGAAAACTAGAGACATCTGAAATATTTTCCGATACATAAAACCCTGTTAGAGCAGTTAATTTTTCGGGATATGGATGGATTCCATGTTCATCGACTAAATGGCCCAATATCGTCAGTTTCTTTCTTCCGAATGAGCATTTGTTTCAATTTAGCAGTAGTCCTGCCTCTAGACCACATTTCAAGATTCTCTTCAAGCGTATTTGATGTTCGTCGAAATTCGGCCCGTATGAAATGATGCCATCCAGGAAGCAAAGACTAATATTCCACTCGAGTCTTCGAAGAATTGCATCCATCATCCGTTCAAATGTAGCTGAATCATTATATAACCCAAATGGCATTACTTTAAATTCATAAAGAACATCCGAAGGCCGTCATTAATAAAGGCCGTGTGGAAAATACCGCAACCAATGTAACCATCTTGCCTCAACGCAAGAGGGAGCTACTTTCCATCATAACGATATTACTTTTAATAAGCTATCTGGCACTTCTTTATTTGTTCTTGTACAAGAAAGATGTAATTCATTTCGGGTCGATTTAATCGGCCAAATTTATAGATGTTTCTTTATTAAATATTTTAAAATTTAACTGCGTATGGATTTAGTGAGTGTCAGTGTCCGTTACTGGAACCATTAGTTATAGATAGTTAGCTAATTGCTATTTTTCTTCATGGTGCATCGGCCGGGAAACGGCACTGCACCTCGTCGCCATTACTAACTACGCAGTTAATTCCGCCATTATAGATAGCTTTGGTTTAATTGTATAGTTTCGTTTCGTTGTAAGCTGTAGTCATCAGCACAGTTCTATTAGTATTCCATTGGATATTATAATGTTATAGTGTGATATATAGTGCATCTACTTAAAGCTGGATACTCTATACTCTAGGAAGTTGGGTGAGTTATTTATTTTAGATTCCTTTGTTTGTTAGTTAAGATGGATGCTGATAAAATAAAAAAAACAAGCGTAAAGCGCTGAAATATGGCGCGACTAAGTTTGTGAACAGTTTAGATACTACTTTAGTTAACGAAAGTAATGTTCATACTTTAGAAATATTGTACCACCAATTATTTGAGAAAATTGATAGTCTTAAAGTTTCGGACAATGAACTTCTTAGTGTTATCGATGCAAAAGACATCGAAAAAGAAGTCGAACAAAGTGAAGCCTATATGGAGAATTTAATTTCCTATAAATGTAAAATTACACAGAAAATAGCTAGTCTAACTCCTCCCGTTGTACCACCTACATTTGTTAACCACACTAATGTACCTAGTTCGACAATAGATACCGTAATTCAGGAGCCTAGGTCATCGATTAAATTACCGAAATTAACTGTTAATAAATTCTACGGTGACCACAAAAATTGGTTAGAGTTTCTTAGTCAGTTCGAGAATGCGATTGATAAAAATAGTGGTTTATCTAAAATAGAGAAACTCATTTATCTTAAAAGTTTAGTAGGAGGTGTCGCAGCGAAAGCCATTTCCGATTTTGCATTAACGGAAAATAATTATGATGCTGCATTGGAACTATTAAAAATTCACTTTGGACAAAAGAATTTATTCATTAATGCGCATTTAGGATCTCTTCTTAGCATAACTCCCATAAAAAATACGAGCGATACGAATAGTTTGAGAAAATTATATGATCGGACTGAAAATGAAATAAGAAATTTAGAAAGTTTAGGCATAAATTCAGAATCGTGCGGTAATCTTTTAACCCTGATATTATTGAAAGTATTGCCCTCTGATTTAGCTCTAGAATTCAGTAGAAAAAATAAAGTGATAATTGGGATTTAAAAGCTCTTCTCGAGTTTGTAGGTAAAGAAATTCAGAGTCGTGAGAGAGCCCTATCTTTCCATTCGTTTGTAAAAGAAAAACAAATTCCGAATAGCTCAAATCAACAGTGCAGTAGTTTCGTTTTCGGCTCAAGGTCTTATAACAAAAGTGCTTATGGTAAGCAGAGAGGCAATAATTCTTCGGCAGCCGAGCTCTTAGTCAATCTTTCGACTGCTAATAATAAATGTATATTTTGTGGCGAGAACTTGCATGATTCATCTTCTTTCGATTCGGTGAGCATAGAGATGAAATCAGATCATTTAAAAAGAAATAAACTTTGTTTCTTTTGTTTTTCGGGTCAACACTCAATTGCATTTTGTCCAAAGCTTAAAAAAGAAAAAGGGTGTTCGTTTTGTGGTTTAAAATCACATTCTAAAACACTTTGTTATAGATTTCATGAAAATAATTCGGATAAAACGACTTCCAACTCGCGTAAAGAAGAATCCGATGATTCTGTTGCTAGCGTATCTTCTTGCCAGACCGAAACCAAAACACAGAGGGTTTTATTGCAAACTGCGTCGGTCGTTGCTCGTTATAATAAACAGTTTAGAAATTGTCGTTTGTTAGCCGACACAGGGGCGCAGAGGAATTTCGTTGAGAGGAAATTTTCGAGATTATTGAAAGTCCCTGTCATTCGAAAAGATAAATTATCGGTCTATTCGTTTGGAGATACATCTCCTGTCGAAAAAACGTTTAATGTAGTCAAAATAAGGTAAAAAAAAATAAAGATGATCCAAATTCTTATTTAGAAATAGAAGCATTAGAAACAGAAAAGACATCCGCTGCGCATATTACCCCGCCTGACGTATATATTTAGATTTATAGTAAACATTTGAAAGGCTTGAAATTAGCTGATACAACTAACAGTGATGCTAACATTTCAGTTTTAATCGGTGCTGATAACTATTATGATGTCATGACGGGTAGAATTAAACGTATTAGTCGGAAACTTGTAGCTGCTGAATCTCTCTATGGGTGGTGTTTAATTGGTATATCAGCCCCCCCCCCCAACAAAAACTCTAGTGATTCTTTCGCTATGAAAGTAGTTGTAGAGGAAGATATTTCAAAACAATTAGAAGCGTTTTGGCAATTAGAAAACCTTGGAATTGAACCAGTTAACGAAAATTTAAATTGTAAGGATAACAAAATTTTACAAGAGTTTGAAGAGAATATTCAATTCCGAGATGGTAGATATGTAGTTACACTTCCTTGGAAGGATAATTTGAAAGATTCACTTGATAATAATTATGAAATAGCTCATGAAAGATTTTCAAAATTGTGTCATAAGTTTAAAAATGACCAGTCTTTATACACTGAATATAAGAACGTAGTAGATAGTTATGTAGAACACAACATAGTTGAACGTTTTCCTAACTCAAACGTAGTAGGTGGCACGGAATTTTATTTACCCCATAGGGCAGTAATTTAGCATGATAGGGTGCCTAGTAAACTCAGAATTGTCTTTGATGTTTCTTCGCATAAAAGAGGCAAATTTTCATTAAATGACAGTTTGCATATAGGTCCCAATTTGTATCCTGATTTATTTGAACTTTTATTATCATTTCGAAAGCATCCAATCACGTTTACAGTTGATATTAAACAAGAATTTTTAAATGTAGAGTTAGATGATTCTGATAAAAATGTAACAAAATTCTTTTGGACTGACAATCCAGAATCCTTTTCAGAATCTTTAGAAGTTTCAAGATTTAATAGAGTTTTATTCGGAATAAATAGTTCATCCTTGCTGCTGACTGCAACGATAAAATACCACTTGAAGAAGTATTCTTCTCTTTTCCCACAAACTCACGAATTGTTAAACAAATTTGTTTACGTAGATGACGTCTTAGGAGGTCAAAGTACTGTGGCATCCGCCTGTACAACTAGAGTGAAATGTGTCCAGATTTTTAGCGAAGCAAATATGCTTTTGCACAAATGGGCTACTAATTCTGCTGAATTGCGTGAACTGTGGGAGAAGAATGGTTTCTCTATTGAAACTTCATCGAACTCTGTTGGTCAAAATATGATTAGTTATAAAGTGATTCGTATTTCCTGGGACACTGATAGGGATGTATTTTACTTTGACGTAGAAAATCTTCTATCCTTTATATCGAAAAGGACTGATACAAAAAGATTTTTGTTACAAGTTGCTGATCGGATCTTTGATCGTCTAGGATTGATAGCTCCCTATGTGATTCGTTTGAAGGTTCTTATTCAAAATGTCTGGGAAATGGGTCTATTTTGGGATCAGGAAATGCCCCAGATTGTTAAAAAGCCCTTTAAAGAATGGTGTCATGAACTTAAAGACCTTCATTTAGTGTCGATTCCTCGCTTTTATGACTTTTCGGACTCGAATGTAGTTGATGTGCAACTTCATTCCTTTTCCGACTCGTCTAAAAAGGCCTATGGAACTGTAATATATTTTCGAGTCGTCAGGACTGATGAGACTATTTCGACTAGTTTTGTGACTTCTAAGAGCAGAGTTGCCCCGTTAAAGACTCTTTCTCTGCCGAGATTGGAACTGATGGGAGCATTGCTCTCAGCTAGGTTGTGTGACAAAGTTTCCAAAACTTTAAAATCCGAAAAGTCCTGCTTTTTTCATACAGATTCGTCTATCGTTTACCACTGGATTCAAGGGGAACAGTTTCGTTTTAAACCGTTCGTTAAAAATAGAATAAAGATTCAAAAACTGACTGAACCATCGAAGTGGCATCATTGCCCCGGAAAGGAAAACCCTGCTGACATTTTAAGCAGAGGAATTTCTGTAAGGGAATTGAAAGATAGTGAACTTTGGTGGCATGGACCTCCTTGGCTTAAACAAACAGAACAGTTTTGGCCCAAAATCGAGAAACAAAACGTAAGCAGTCTAAATCTAGAACTCAAAAGTAAATTTAGAGACATTTCTCAGAATGAAGTAATTCTCGAAAATCGCGAAAAACTATTGAACATTGATAAATTTAGAAGTTATCTCAAACTATTGCGAGTAACTGCCTTTGTATTCCGATATATATATACTGCTGTTTGTAGAAAATGCAACACCATGAAAGAATCATCAGAATCAAATGAAATTTAATGCAGAAACGACTTGTACTGATACAAATAAATGATGAAATTTTCAAAACAAAAGAAACAAATTAAGCGTCCGAAATCAGTATTTGGTGCAGCCACCATGCGCTGCAATAAGTGCTGCTATACGACGTGGCATGGAGTCAAACAGATGTTGAATATCTGCTTGAGGAAGAGAATTCCATATCGCTTGTATGCGCAACCAAAGTTCGTCTTTGGAAACTGCAGGACGCGGATCACGAGCGAGACGCCGACCAACCATATCCCACACGTGCTCAATAGGCGACATATCCGGTGAATAAGCAGGCCAAGGAAGAAGTTGCATGCGTTGTGCTGAACAGAAGTCTCGAACAGTCCGCGCAACATGTGGGCGTGCATTATCCTGCTGAAAGATAGCTCCAGGGATGCCTTGAAGGAAAGGAACGACTTCGGGCTGTAGCACTTCACGGACGTACCTGTTGCTATTGAGATTACCCTCAATTCGTATCAAATTGGATCGTCCATGATACGAAATTGCACCCCAGACCATAACTCCGGGTGTTCGACCACTATGTCGTTCAATAATACACTCAGGAAGGCAGCGTTGACCGGCATAACGTCTAACACGAACACGGCCATCATGGGTCCACAAATTGAAGCGTGATTCATCTGAAAAGACAACTTGGTGCCAATCAGCTCGTCTGTCTCTGTGCTCAAGAGCCCACTGCCGACGCAGCCGTCGATGATTCGGCGTGAGGGGAATCCTGTATAAAGGCACCCTTGCACGCAATCCACGGCGCAGCAGACGACGACGAATTGACGAAGCCGACAATTGTACACCTGTAGCAGTAGACCAACGTGCTGCCAGCTGCCTGGAGGAAGCTGTGCGATCATTCACCGCCATGCGGAGCAGGTGTCGATCATCGCGCTCTGACGTCACCTTCTGTCGTCCAGTGCCTGTTTTTCGAGTTGTTCGGTGCTCGTCGGTCCACTGCTTCCAAACTCGCATCACTGTGGAACTGTTCCGCTGCATACGAGCTGCTATTGCGCGATAGGAAAATCCTCCTTCTCGAAGGCCGATTATCCTCCCTCGTTCAAACTCCGTAAGTTGCTTGAATTTCTTATTCTTCCGTCGTGGAGGCATACTCAGGTCTCACTAAACGTTTGCCACTAACAAATAATCATAGACTTTTTTCAACGTCCCGCTACAGCACTTTATTTATACGCTTTCAGCATCAAATCAGAGGGCGCTGCGCGCGCCGCGCACGCGCGATGGCTCTGAAACTTTATTAATTTGCATAATATTCTATAATTGACATTTGCTGCGAATTTCATTTGATTCTGATGATTCCTTCATGGTGTTGCATTTTCTACAAACAGCAGTTTATAATACCCGAAACACCTTAAAGAAAAGAGGTGCTGTCGACACTGAAGAGTTAAAAAAGTCGGAAGAATATTGGATTAAAGAAATCCAGAAAGAAACTTATGGGTCTGAAATAATAGATTTAGAAAAAACCCAAAAGGTTAGCGATTGTTCCAAGATTCGTTCTTTAGTACCTTACTTGGATGATAGACAAATTTTGAGAATAAAAGGGAGACTAGATGAATCAGAACTTTCCTTGGACGAGAAACAGCCCATTCTTTTACCCCAAAACTCAAAGTTTACGGAAATGTTAATTTTGCGTGAGCATACAAAGAACTTCCATAGCGGAGTAACAACTACTCTGGTGATTCTCAGAAGAAAGTTTTGGATACCGAAGGGGCGACAACTCGTCAAAAAAATAATTAAAAAATGCCTAATTTGTAGAAAATACAGTTTAAAACCAGCTAATCAAATAACAGCATAACTTCCAAAAGATAGACTTTTAGAAAATCCTCCCTTTGAAATTTGTGGTCTTGACTTCGCAGGACCAATACTTTATAAATGTGATAAGGAAGTCAAAAAATGTTATATTGCAAATTTTTACCTGTGCAGTAACTAGAGGCATACATTTAGAATTGGTTTCATCTATGTCAACTAAACATTTCTTACTCGCATTTAGACGATTTATCTCTAGTCGAGGCAGTTGCAGCGTTGTTTATTCAGATAATGCCAAATCTTTCATGGCCGCATTTAAGGACTTGAGTTACTTCGCCAAAATCTTAAAGAACTCTGAATTTAAAGATTTTATCTCTTCTCGTGGAATTACTTGGAAATTTATCGTAGAAAGAGCGCCCTGGTGGGGCGGATTTTACGAACGTCTCGTGAAATCAGTGAAAGATCCACTCAGAAAATTTCTTGGAAAAGCTCTACTCGCATTTGAAGAACTTTCTACTAACTTAGATGAAATAGAATATGTTGTCAACTCAAGACCTTTGACATATGTGACTGACAATTTTTCTGAACCAAACCCCTTAACACCTCTCGACTTCCTGCAATATGGAAGAAAAAATCAGGATTATCCACTTCATTTCGCTTCATTTATCCACTTCATTTTTATCTAATAGAGAATCCTTGATCAAAAGGAAACAATATCAAACGACGCTTTTAAAACACTTTTGGAACAAGTGGAAAACTCAATATCTTCTTGACTTGAAAACCGTTCATCATTTTAAATCACCGAACATTCACAAAGATGTTAAAGTCGATGATGTTGTGCTCGTCGAAGGGTCTTCTAAGTCCAAACTTCTCTGGATCTTGGAAACAATTCAAGAAACTTTTCAGGGCCGAGATGGACATGTAAGAGCCTGTGTCGTGAAAACTAAAAAGGGACTTTTCAGAAAACCAGTGCAATTAATATATCCCTTTGAACTCAATGAATGAACTGGTTTTTCGTATCCTTTGATGAGGAATATATTGTGAAAACATTAATTGAAAATAATTTGAGATATAATCTTAACTTTATACTTCAAGCTTTTATTCTCTGTATTACTTGAATTTTTAACTTTAATTCGTTAATTTAGCTTGTTTGCTTGTGTTTGTGAAAAAATTTATTTTCCCCTTTTCTAGATATAGTAATTTTGTTTATCTCAAAGATAATCCAATTTTTAAAGTTGTAATATTGTTTGATTATAATTAAGCTAATGAGAATAATCTTGTATGCAATTTGTAACTTTCGTATATTAAGCATTCAATTATTCATTTATTATCGTTGATTTGAATTTAGAATTTCCTTATTTATGTATTTACTGTAGCAACTCTGTGACATTGGGCTATTCGCGGTTTCTCTTCACTAACCTTGGGGACTTTCAATTGAGATTGATTGCTTTCGCTAAACAACCTTTGCCCAACCAAAAATGAAACGTGATGAAGAATGTAATATGCAAAGCAGTTAGGAATGAAGTGAAGCGGTTAAATTAAGAAGTATATAAACTCCATCTGAAGGAGTAGAGAAAGAGAGGAGAAGGAGGATCAGAGAGGCGTTGTAACGAGAGGAGGTAGAATCTAAATGCTATAGTATTGAAAGGCTGATTCAAGGATTAGAGTTGAGATCCGAGTGTAAACCACTCGGATTGAGAATTGTGCTAGTGTTTTCAGCAGTTGTTCCAGATTCATACTTGCAGTTGGTAAGAAGCTGTTAGATTATTATTGGTGGGTTGAATTAAAGTGTTAATAAACTTGACCTGGAGAGCTATATTAGTATTGTCTTAGTGGATATTTATTAATAAATGTTGAAAGCTGTTTTGGTGGTTCTGTAATTATTGGTGTCGTATTGTATAATATTAGATATTAGTGATGGCACAAGATAACATCCGAGGTAATCGGATGTTACACTGGCGCCCAAACGTTCCCACCCCTGGAGTAGGAGCGGCCGTGTTTCCCGTTGAGTTTTTCGATGGTTCGGGGAATGTTAATGACTTTTTGTCTAGCTTGGAAGATAATATAAATTTCCATGAAATACCGGAGGCCCTTCAACCGGCATATTTGAGGAATCATCTCACAGGTCGTGCTCGTGAGTGGTACTCGGTAATAGGTGAAAATTTAGCTGGGGGTATTGACGGTTTAAAGCAAGCCCTACAGCGTACTTTTCCGGCAGTGAGAGATCGCACGGAATTGGAGGCAGAATATTATGGGTCCAGGCAAAGATCCAGTCAGTCGCCAGTAGCATTTATCTTACGAATGCTTAAGGTTGCTCAGTTGCTGAATTTTGTGGTTACGGAAGCAACAATAGTGCAGCACATAATGAGACGCTTGGCTCCAAGTGTGCTGGATTATGTGGAGCTTAGGAATCCCACTACTAAAGCCCAACTCTTGGAGATAGCGACAACATACGAGTCGCGTCATGCATCTTATAACCCACCACATAGACAGGAGAACTACCAACGCGCAGAGTATCGACAGGGTAATAATAGGCCGAATTTTGATAGAAGGCGTTCTCCAGATAGAATACAGGATAGGAGGCCGCAATATAATAATGGATATCGCCAACAAGGAAATAGGTATCCACCCTCAGGGTCTAGACAACAAAACTATAGGAGGTTAAACTAATAGGCGATCGAATAGAGGGAGGTCCTCGATCGCGTGCATGGCAAAATCCTCCTGTTATGGCTAACAACATGAAAGTAAGGCCCATAGATATTCCTCATATACCCGTTATTCTACATGATACATTTATAACAGCATTATGGGACACGGGAGCTGAGAGATCGTTTATATCACTTGAATTGTATAATCGCTATTTTCACTTTGTTAGGAAGGTAGAGTCGAACCTCACCGTATTTATGGCGCAGGGAGCTACATGTAAAACCCTGGGGCGCGTAACCTTATCGGTATGCATAAGAAAATTTTGTAAAAGGTGGCAGTTTCATGTAGTGGAAGGATTGCAGTACCCTTGCGTTCTGGGTGTGGATTTCATGAAAGCGTCTAAGATTACGCTGGACTTTGAAACAAACACCTTAAGTATACCTGATGAGGAGATACGGCAGGTTGACAGTAAGGAAGAAAAAAAGGTCGACATCGACCTAACTAGAACTGGGTTGCTGGAAAACCAACAGCAACAGTTGCAACAGCTCTTCAGGAAATACGCGGAGTTATTCTCGGATCAACCAGGTCTCACTCATGTGCTCTACCACGAAATTGACACGGGAGATCAACCTCCGGTAGCTTCACGACCTTATCGCTATGATAGAGTCAAGGAAAGCATAATAGAGCTTCACATCCAAAGAATGTTGGAGGAAGGAACTATTATGCCCATTCAATCCCCATATGCTTCCCCTGTGGTGTTATGTAGGAAGAAAAATGACAAACCGGTTGATTCCCCTGACGCGTATAGGTTCGCAATAGACTATAGGAAACTGAATGCTATCACTAGGTACCCCAAGTACCCATTGCCAATAATCGATGATCTGTTAATGAATATACAGAAAAACTGTATAATGTCAACGTTAGACCTCAAGTCTGGGTATTTTCAATTGGCTATCAATCCCCCGGACATACCTAAGACGGCGTTTGTCACAAAAAAAGGGACGTACGCCTTCAAAAGGATGCCTTTCGGATTATCAGGGAGTGCACCCACGTTTCAGCGAGCGATGGACATCATATTAAAGCCAGTAGTCGGAAAGTTCGTGTATGTATATATGGATGATGTTATAATTACATCAGAGTCGTTTTGTGGTCATGTGCATCACCGGGAGAAAGTTTTTCAGCTATTACGAGACGCTGGGTTGACTTTAAACGCTGAGAAATGTCATTTTGGACAAGAAGAATTGAATTATTTAGGAGTGATCATAAATAGGAGTGGGGTGCACACTGATCCTAACAAAATTAAAGCTGTTCTTGACATACCCGCACCGAAAAATGCACGACAGGTTTCGAGATTTTTAGGGATGACTGGATGGTACCAAAAGTTTATCAGAGGGTACTCCGAACTGTGTGAACCATTGTACGCACTTAAGCGTAAAAAGGTCAAATTTCAATGGACTCCTGAGGCACAAAAGGCCTTTGACACGTTAAAAGGAGCGTTGACTTCTGCGCCAGTTTTACAGTTGCCTAATTTAAATGACCCGTTTGAATTGCACACCGATGCTAGCTCAGTAGGAGTAGGAGCAGTTTTGATGCAGGGTGAAAGGCCCATAGCGTATGCTTCTAGAACGCTAAATAGAGCTGAAAGAAACTATTCCATTACGGAAAGGGAATGTTTGGCAGTGATTTGGGCTTTACAGAAATTTAGGTCGTACTTTGGGCATTGTCCAACAAAAGTGGTAACGGACCATGCAGCGCTGACTAAGTTAACAAACGGAAAAAATCTTTCAAGTAGGATGATAAGATGGGCATTAAAGCTGGCGGAATATAACATAGAATGGGAACATAGGCCGGGAAAGCAGAATGTGGTGGCCGATAGGTTATCTAGACAATCCTTTGAAGGACAGGCTCTGGAGGGTGTCTCTTGCGCCATTATCAATTCTCTAGTATTAACGTCGAGAGAACAGCTGATAGGTGAACAGAGGCAGGACTCGGAGTTGGGTCATATTTATCGATATTTGGAAAACCCGGAGGATTCGGCAATAAACTCGGGAATATGTGAAAATTGGTCCCAGGACTTTAGACTAATTGATGGAATTCTTTTTTATGCAAAACTGCTAACTTCTAATTACGAACTACGAGCTTATATTCCGCAAACTTTGCGTGAGTCGGTGTTGAGGGAATTTCATGATAACCCAATGGCGGGTCATTTTGGCATAAGAAAAACTTACGCCAGAATAAAAGAGTCGTGCTACTTTCCTAAAATGAGGAAAATTGTAAGTGAATATGTTTCAACGTGCGACATATGTCAACGCTATAATTATAAAAACGCGTTTCCAGCTGGACAATTAATTTCTGTAAAAACGACGTACCCAAATGAACAAATTTCTTTAGATTTGCTAGGACCGTACCCAGCCTCGAATCCCGAAAGGCATCGTTTTCTTTTAGTAATCGTCGATAATTTTTCTAAATGGGTCGAATTAATTCCTTTACGAAAAGCTTCAGCTAAAGCAGTGGCCACTGCCCTTTTTAAAAGTTATATATCTAGATATGGAGCTCCAATTAAAGTAGTTAGTGACAACGGACCCCAATTCATTTCTGAAATATTTGAGGAACTATGTCGCACCTTGAACATTGAGCACATAAAAATTACGGCTTATAGACCGCAGGCTAATGCTTCGGAAAGAGTCAATAGAAATATTGTGCAAATGATTGCCAGTTACGTGCAATCGAACCACACTTATTGGGACCAATTTCTACAGCAGTTTGCATATGCAATTAGAACGGCGGTGCATGAAACTACAGGAAAGACACCAGCCGAACTGTTTTTAAAGCGTAAGTTGATAACGCCCTTCCAAAAACTGATACAGGTCCCTGAGCATGGAGATATGGTGTGCAGGGATATTGAAAAACTTTTGGCAGAGGTTCAGCAGAGAACGGAGATGCAGCAAAATAGACAGGCTCGGTACTACAACAAGAGGAGAAGGGAATGGACGGTTAAGGTAAATGATCTAGTATTAGTGGAAACGCATACAATTAGTTCTGCAATTCAGAAGAGGGTAGCGAAATTTCAGCCAAAATTTGAAGGACCCTTCAAAGTGGTCCGAGTGATACAAAACAATGTAGTGATCCTAAAGCATGGAAGGGAGACCACGGTCAATATTGACCAAGTCAAACTCTACCACCAAAGAAAAGGTAATAGAGAGGGGGAGTTGATTGAACAAAGTGTCTATAGGGAGGAGCGAGGAACACGGTCGGGACATAGCAGACAGGATAGCTATGAAGAAAGCCCAGAACCTCAATCAGTTAGACGTAAGGGTAATTCGAGGCTAGACCGCCGAGTGCCACAAACGAAGCGGAAGACCTCAGTTGAGAGTAATGGGAGTAAGACGCAAAAAAAGCGTTTCTTAAGGAAAGCGGTAGGTCCCAGCCAGCAGGGAAGCAGATACAGGGATAGGCCAGGCAAGCGGCAATTATCTAAGAATTCAGCCTCCTCTCTAAACTCGCCACCTCCAAAAAGGAAAATGCCCATAAGGTTGGACACGAGAAGAAAAAGGCGGCCAAAGTCATCACTACATAATTCCAGGCCGGCCAAGCGTTCGCCAGTGCAAGTGAGAGAAGGACGAGAAAATACGGCAATCCGAGAGGAGCAGTCAGAAGGAGCCACCTACATCCGGCAGAGTGAAGAGAACTTCGCCACAAGAAGAGAGCAGACCACAAGGAGTCCTTACAATCTCCGCAGCAGGAACAAGCAACGAGGAGGGACATCCGATATTTCAGCAGAGGAACGAGCCTTTATGGAAAGGATGTGGAACAGTAAGATGATTCAACTACCCGAGAGCCTACTAGGAGAAATAGCTTCACGCCATAGCTGAATCAAATCCGAAATGTCTTGAATAGCAAATATCAGGTTGTATTGTTCCATGTTATTACATTTGATTTGAAGGCATAATATTGTTGAGACAACAAGTCTTTAATTTTTACGGCTTCAGTTCCAATACGGCAAACGGCATTGGCTCTTACTCCACTAAGAGCTGAGAACTTTGATGGAAGGTTTGAATTTAGTTAATTGTAAATCACCAAGTTGGTGATCTTTCCCGATGGAAAGTATTATTTTTTTGTTATAAAGATTGGAACTTTTAAATTGTAAACATTTGTTAGAAGTATAACACTTGTTTATTCATTGACTTGTTTTTTTAAGAGTAGATGTCTGGTTATTTTGCACGAATTATGTATAATCATTTCATGACTGCATTTATGTTATACATCTGGTCACAGCGTGGCGTAATTAGGGATCGCGACTAATGTTAACACTTAGCGCTGCGTAAGTTCGCATTTTGCATGGTTCTGTCTCTTGACCAGATCGCGTCATTCATCAAATTCTTGAATTTTATGTAGAAAATTGTGTATATTAATATGAATGATGTTTTGATAATGTTTAAATTTTTACAAAATGATGTACAAGACGATCCATTTCAGGGTAACAGACCCTGAACTACAACTTGGAAAGGAGCCGAAGAAACAAATTATCCGGCTGAGAAGGAACAAGAAATTGAAAATTCTATAATAAAATATGTTTTGTTAACATTAGTTTTACATTCTTGTAAAGCTCTCCTTGGGTTAAGCTTATATTAATGGTTTAGGAGTAGCCAGTACATTCAGAAAGTTTCAAATTTACTTACTAAGAGGGTATAAATTTAGAGGCAATTTATTAAGTAGCTTTAGAATTCAGAACGTAACAGAGTTCAGGATAACGTCCAGTTACGTAGGCAGTCGGACTTTAATCGTAATTTCACGCTGGGTTTTTTGTACCCAACGATAAATCACGTTTCATTTCTGGGGAGGGGTTGTGACATTGGGCTATTCGCGGTTTCTCTTCACTAACCTTGGGGACTTTCAATTGAGATTGATTGCTTTCGCTAAACAACCTTTGCCCAACCAAAAATGAAACGTGATGAAGAATGTAATATGCAAAGCAGTTAGGAATGAAGTGAAGCGGTTAAATTAAGAAGTATATAAACTCCATCTGAAGGAGTAGAGAAAGAGAGGAGAAGGAAGATCAGAGAGGCGTTGTAACGAGAGGAGGTGGAATCTAAATGCTATATTATTGAAAGGTTGATTTAAGGATTAGAGTTGAGATCCGAGTGTAAGCCACTCGGATTGAGAATTGTTCTAGTGTTTTCAGCAGTTGTTCCAGATTTAGACTTGCAGTTGGTAAGAAGCTGTTAGATTATTATTGGTGGGTAGAATTAAAGGGTTAATAAACTTGACCTGGAGAGCTATATTATTATTGTCTTAGTGGATATATATTAATAAATGTTGAAAGCTGTTTTGGTGGTTCTGTAATTATTGGTGTCGTATTGTATAATATTAGATATTAGTGATGGCACAAGATAACATCCGAGGTAATCGGATGTTACAACTCTACAGATTCTATTGATGAACTCTGAAGAGTTCATGGTGGGGAGCTGTGGAGAATACAGCAACCAATGTAACCATCTTACCTCAACGCAAGAGGGAGCTGCTCTCCAACATAACGATATTACTTTTAATAAGCTATCTGGCACTTCTTTGTTTGTTCTTGTACAAGAAAGATGTAATTTGTTTCGGGTTGATTTAATCGGCCAAATTTATAGATGTTTCTTTATTAAATATTTTAAAATATAACTGCGTATGGATTTAGTGAGTGTCAGTGTCCGTTACTGGAACCATTAGTTATAGATAGTTAGCTAATTACTATTTTTTCTTCAGGCCGTCATCTCTGTCATTTTCATCGACTTCTATTTGCCAATTGCCTAACTTCAAATCCATCATAGAGAAAATTCTTACTCCAGCTAGGCATTACAAAGCATCAACGATGCGTGGTAGCAGATAAACATCTTTTTTTAGTAATTTTGTTGAGTTTGTGACGGCAGCCCATTCCGGTTTGCCACTTGTGCCATAGCTAAACTCAATGTTTTAACACTAAAAGCCAATAAGTTGATCAAAGAGACGTTAGAACAATAATCACAATATTATTTGGTTACTAATATAACGACAATTATAAATGCTCTCTCGGACAAGACCTTAACTATTTTAACCCGATCTACCAGTAATAATCTAGTAGACTCTTACCACTAAGCCTTCCTCGACTGCAACTCAGACTCTGGAACAATTGTTGAACA
>BMAW01073209.1:97299-128629 GCA_019974015.1 Nephila pilipes
TATATATATATATATATATATATATATATATATATATATATATATATTTGTTTGTTTGGGATCCCAAATTTTTAAAATACGTAGCCAGTATTTTAAAGGAACTTTTGTACTCCTCAATATCTATAATAATTTTTTCGAGAGTGTTGATTTACTTTTTTTTTGCTTTGAATACATGCAATGTTTTACATTCGATATGGACATACGTTCAAATCTGATACAAACATACTCATTTTAAAATGAGTACGTCTGGGCATTCATTTTCGAGTATTTCTTTTTTCTCCGTGTAGTGGGGCTTTTACTGTTCTTTTTTCCATGCGTCCTTTGGTTTCTTAGAATTGTTGAGGATAGAAAAATAAAATCATAGAAATAAAGGACATCATAAGATTTGTCAACCGGATGAAGTTGCCCTCTAAGAAACTTATTTAACTTATCAGGACATAATCATTATCCGCCAGTTTAGCCTACTTCGAAAAGATTATATTACACAAAAAGCGAGTAAGAGTGTCGCTTCACTGGCATCCCAAGCTTTTTTGGTCCCTCAACTCCCCCTACAGATTACCCTTGGAGAAATAGAAAAAAAAATCAAAGAGGAACTGAAATATCATTTTTGGCAATAAAATATTTTTTTAACAATAACCGCGATAGACTTACTACCATTCAGCCGCAAGGACTTTTCTACTCAATAGATTTGGTAATTTTTTCTCCTTTAATTGAATCTTTTTGGACTTCTAAAACAGGAATTTTTGTAATCAGTAGTGATCACC
Source organism: Nephila pilipes (assembly GCA_019974015.1). Lineage (NCBI taxonomy): Eukaryota > Metazoa > Arthropoda > Arachnida > Araneae > Nephilidae > Nephila > Nephila pilipes. Next base: position 98,064 of record BMAW01073209.1, read on the forward strand.
TCAAAATTTTATTTAATCATGCAAATATCATACAACAAAACTCCACATACTGCAATAGATATATTTATGAAACTATCTGGCCACTCAATTCCTCCCTTTCAAAGGAATAGTGAATTCTCATAACATGGATAAGCTTCAGAGGGCATCACAAATATATTAATAAAGCGTAAATGCATCCATAAACAAAGAAAACAATCAAGCATATGTAGAATGAAGACTGCCGAATAGCTTACAAGGATCAAAGGAGGTCATTGAATGTTTTTGAAAGATATCCTAATGTCACAATTTTGTGTTGTACAAAGCTCAAAGCCATTTTCAGAAAAGTACAACTACGGAACCAAAAAGGTTTATGGACAAAATATATTGGAAACATAAATAGTAGTATTAATAGTAGCAAAATCTGGAACGAACATAACTTTCCACATTCATAGAAACATGCAATAATTGTTCCAATTTTAACTTGTAACAGGGGATGTGCGGTCTCACAGACCACTCAACATGTTCCTCCTATCACTCCCATTACATACTTAGTCCAATAGAATGGATTCCTTCTTAAGCTTCCTGTTTTGTGACTTTGAGCCTCTACTTCGATTATCGCAATGTTCTGGCACGCGCATTGGATTGAAATTCCATAGCATTCATCAAGAGCGTCTATGAGACCACACCTTCCTTCCAGTGTTGTCATTTTCGGCAGTAGTACACATGGCTCTGAAGTTAAGTTCGAGGATACTGATTCATTCATCTGATCTGCAATACGCTAAGGATTCAAGATGAAGTTGGAAGTGATTTGAGTGGAGAAGAGATGACTGAGAAGAATATTTTGTCTGTCCAACTTCCCACTCTACAGACTCGGTAATCTCTTCAGATGATAATTATTTCTCTGAGCAAGAAGCGGTAAGTTATTCAGGGAAATTCTACTATGGAAAAAATCAATTAAATTGATCATCTGCTGAGCCTAATCGAAATATTAGAAAGTCAGCTAATAACATAATATTATTTTTTCTAGACTGAAATCTTACTGAAAAATTGATGATTCCAATCCAAAATATGTATGAAAACTACTTTTTACAAATGAACTTTTACGCATAATTGTGAAATGGGATAATTTATGGAATGAAAGAAAGAGAAAAAATATCTAGTTAGATCGATCCAATTAAAGTTGAAATTGACAATATCATCATTTAAGTACGGACAACAATTTTGTTTTTACTCATATAGAAACAAAATTAAAATCAAGGAAAAAACCAAACAAGAAAAGAAAGACATAATATTTATATTTACCTTGACAAAGTACTATTTGTTTGAGATGTACATTATGCAATGAATGTGCTAATGAAGACAAGAACTAAATTATTTGCTTTCAGGAGATCCTTGAAATACTGATAGTTCAGATCTGTCTATTTTTTTCTGTATTATGCTATACTGCGTCTTCTTTCATAATAGATTCCTTTTTATTACTAATTTTATAAAATTTACTACAGCATATAATTTTCATCGAAAAATCTAAGGCTGGGCCAAAACTTTCTCGAAAAAGTTTTATTTCACTTTAAAATGAAAAAAAAAATCTGCAAGTTCGAAAAACATTAAAGTGATATAACAAGCTGATATTTAAATTAAATGATTTTAAAAAAATTATAATCGAGAGAGGTCTCTGAGACCGCCCGACCCTTTTCTACCCGACTTTTTTCACCTCCACTGTTACTTGTTAAAACCGGGAAAAGATCCGCCAGACCCAACGAATTACCGACTCATTGTCCTCACGAGATGCTTCAGTAAAATCCTGAAAAATTGGTGAATGTTAGGATGATGCTTAAAACAAAATGCTATTTTTTCACCGTTTCAAAGTGACGAAGTAGATCTAATGGGGACACTTTAGACTATTTAGAGATACGGGTAAGAGATACCTTCGTTTAAAATAAACATCTTGTTTCTAATTTATTCGACATTGAGAATGCCTAGGATCATACTCTAAGGTATGCAATTCTTAAAAATTTATGTGATTACGACTTAGAAGGGAACCTACAGATTTACACCGAAAAGGTTTTAGAGCACAAATATTTTAATGTTAAAGTCGACTCACCTTATCCGATGGTTTTATTCAAGAAGAAAATGATAGGTTACATTATTCATTATAAAAATTAATAACATCATTTCAAACTTCTCACCATCTGTAAAAGCTCTTATATTCATTCAATAACAAAATCCAAGAGATGGTGCTCGTACCTTCGAAAATAGTTTGTTTTTAGTAAGCATCGTGACTCACTAAACAGTTGTATCAATCACTCCTATTCGTGATCATGGTGCCTTCCACTCCTCAAACATTCTTCGGCCTAACTTTTACGTCCGATGAGATCACCTTCCCTTCACCTTCTTTGGAGCAGACTCACCGGAAGCAACCCATTATTTTGATTGTTGCTTGATTTTCGGTGTATATTTATGAATCCAGGTCTCATCGACAGTGACAACTGAACGCAACTGCAATCCAATTTTGATTTGGCAGCAAATGACTACCATATCAAAACTAACTATGAATCAATATCCAATTTGTTCTTCCCCGTTTAACAGATAGCATCATCCAATGGTAACAATTTACCTTAAGGATGCTCTCTGTCTTTAAATACAAGTACTTTTTTAACCACCCTCGTATACTGAATTTCTTCAATGGCATTGAATTGAATCTATCCATTTAATTTTATTTTAAGTTACATTTTATTCTCAATCTTCAGTTTGAATTTTAAATTATTTAAACTATACATGTTAAACTGATTTAATCTTCACCTAGAGTTTGTCACAATAGGTCCCGCGAAGATTCAGTGCCAGAAATTCTACACAACCAATCAAACATTCTCTCCTAAAGTTGTGAGTTTCGTCATTTTTTTTTTTACTCTTCTTTTTAGATGATTTTATCTTGTTCATGGGTTGAGTTTTATAAACTTGAGTAAATAATAAATAATTTGACAGTGATCAAAACTAAGGGTTGATGTTCAATTATCATTTTGTTCATTACTTTTTTATGGTAATGTAACGATTAATAATTCCTAAAAATGTGTTGCTTCTAACTGAAAAATTAGAAGTAAGTTTTAAAGTAATTACTCGGTAAGAATTCGTAAAATACTACAAATATGTTAAGGCTTTATTCTTATGTTCCCGGGTGCAAGTTATCATCAGGACACACAAAAGTAACTGTCTTTAGTCAGTCCTACGTTCTGACTCTCTCCCTTCTAGGTGCGCACGCATTTCCGCCTCTGAGTCTCACTGGATTACTTCGTCCATGACGAAATCAACTGATTTGCATAAACACGTTCGCTACAAACTCCCCCTTCCTCTGGAGAGAATTTTTTCTGATAAAGGAAATGTTCTGTTCGTTGAAGTTCACTAAAATATTTAGATGTCAGTAGGAGATGACACCATACGATTCAGATGACACAGTATGGATTAGGCAACACAATTCGATTTAGATGACACACTACGAATTAGATGACACAGTACGGATTAGGCAACACACTTTATTTTAGGTGACACAGTACGAATTAGGCAACACATTTCGATTTAGATGACACAGTGCGAATTAGACGGTTTAGATAACAGAGTACAGATAATAGATTTAGTATGATTTAGATAACAGAGTACAGATAACAGATTTAGTATGATTTAGATAACAGAGTACGGATAACAGATTTAGTATGATTTAGATAACAGAGTACAGGTAACAGATTTAGTATGGTTTAGATAACACAGTACGAATTAGATAATACAGTACGTATTAGATAACACACAGTATGATTTAGATAACAGAGAACGATTTTCCTCTGGCCAAAATAATATGCTATATTACATCAACACTTAAAGATTCAAAGAAATAATAATCACTGGTCAGCTAATTAATTTTTATGTAATATATTTACATTTAATTAATAACATCTTGCACAATAACTCAAATCATACTGCTTCAGTCTATATTCATATGAACATCACTTCTACTAGAATTATACAAAATATGAAACAAACACTTCGACTTATATGCACAGTGATTAGTAAAATCAATTTACCTTTCTTATTGGATGTTTTCTTCTGTTGCCATGAAACATTTTGCATAGCATGCTAATGAATAATCTAGCATAGTAATATTAAAATGAAATACCAGGGTTTAAATCTTTATCACAATTTATAATGTAAATATTTTTCCCAGCCCGAGTAAAATATAGAGAACTAAGAACATTTTTCTCAAAAACAAAAACACAACTTCAAATAGAAAAATAACTAGTTGTTGTGCCCCCTGACCGCTTTTGTAAAACGGCGCTGCTGTCGCCTTGGAATGAAAAAGAAAGGGCAGACGCGACTGAGCGCGCAGAGTATGCGGTTGAAATAAAGTATGAGAAATTTTATACAGTCCACTTAGTGTGTATTACTTTAATGAAATCAGTTTCTAATAAGGAGCTATCGAGGGCCAAACACTAGTTAACAGAAACATTTGAATGAAAAAATGAATAAAATTATACACTTTTTAGACGATCCAGTACACTTTTTAGAAAATTACTATTTAAAATATTGAAAAGATTTTATTTAGTCAAAGGGGTCTTACCAATACAATGACAAAAGTATATCTCCAAATAAATACTCAATAAAATTTCATAATTTTCAATTACTGACAGTAATTTTTATTTCTATTAATAATTTTAATCGAAGCATTTTGAAAGATTTTTTTTTAAAGTGCTCTATTTTCTGATAGCAGGACATAGATTAGTCTTTGATTAAATCTTATACAGAATCAACTTATGTTCTCCTTGTTAAAATTAATAATTTTCTTAAAGGAAATCAACAACAGAATTATTCAACATTTTACAAAATCTTCACCCAAATAACATTTATTTCGAGCAGATAAGAGAAGGGGTTCATCTCCAATAATTCTTTTAAGACAAAACTTCAATAAAAGAATATTTTACTGAAATATGTATGAATTTCCCAATACTAAGCCTAAATTATATGAATATAAAAGTAATAACTATGAATTTTGTGGTACAAATATATAAATGCAAGAAAAGTTATCAAGACAATTCTCCACTTACAAGCAAGAAAAACAATAAACTCAAATGTAAAGAGTGGTAGCAAAAACATAGAAAATATTCATGAAAGCTTTTGGTATGTAAAGTCCATACGAACTGACAATGACTCAATAAAATTCTTATTATTGTCTGAGTTACACCTTAATTATTCAGCTCTGCTAGCAGGATTCACTTCTATTTATGTCTTTTTCAACTTTCTGGAGTTCTTGCTAGGTGCTTCACATTTTTATGCCGAAGGTGTAACCGCTTTGTTACTATTTGAAACCAATTTATTAACAGCTCACTTACTTTTAATTTCATGTTGCCTCCTAATCGAAAAGAGCCTTGGACGCCTTTTCCTTTCATGTGAATAATAATACCCGAAGCAATAGCAGCATAAATGTACCACTTTATATATGCCGCATTTTTTTCCGTCCACATTAAAATTACTGGAGATATATTTCTTAATGGCACGATAGGACAAACCATTACAATCGTTTAACATGGCAATAACTTTTCTCTGAATCAGAAATTTTTTTAATAAAGTATAAAGTGTTATGCTCTTCCTATTAGTTCTTTGGGCCAGAACAAATCCAATGCCATCTCTTTCTCTTCATTGTGAAAGAGGCACTTTTTGGGTTGGAATCCATTCACTCCGCTTGGGTCAAAGGGGACTGGCTTTCGCCTTCTTTTGTGGTTATAAAATTTTCTCGTTGTAAATGGGTACACTCCCACCGTAAGTTCAATTACTCTTTTCTTTCTATCCACCTTACTGTTTTTCCTTCCTTAGGGTGGAATCCCTAGTTTTGTTGTGGTACTTATAATTTCTTTCTTTTGAAAAAGTATCTAATACCTTTTACGACATTTCTTCCCTTAGAATAGAATCGTTCCCTTCGATATAAAATTTATGTTTTCTTCCTTTCTGGGTAGAAATCTTCTGTTCACTTGTTCTGTCCAGCTAATTATTTGTTCCCAAACTTCATATTTTTCCAACTGTTTTGGGTTTAGCATGGAGTTAATTTTGAAGAACACTCCATCTGCTTTCTTCTTTCCTTCTATTAAAACACGTGTTTCCTTTCCCAATTTCTCTAGTTGATTCGTTAAGTTAGGAATATCTTCTCTTGACTTAATTTGCACCTTTAATACTAATTCCTCTCTTTCTCCAATAGGAATATTTTCTCCTGTTTCATCCTTTTCTTTTCCCAATATCCTTTCTTGTCGAATCTCCAGCAGTTTTGTCTTTTGATCTTCCTCTTGTTTTTCAATATGCCTTGCGTCTTTTTCTTTACTTAGGGTATTTCATTACGCAATTTTTCTAAATGATGCAACAGATTAGAATCTTCATTTTTCTTGCCTTTTTCTACCTTCTGAATCAAGGGAGCTAATTCTTCCCTTTTCTGCTGTACTTCTATGAACTCATTGGCCTAAATTTTAATTAAATTTATTGTATTCTTGTCTTCTCTCAATGAAGGTAAAAGGTTTTCCAAATCGTCAGATATATTTTCTGCAATTTAAAATTTATCAACTTCCTTAGCAGTACATTTAGGAAGTTTTCGTAATTCAAAAGGGTTTGAACTATGTCCTTGAATTGTTTTATAATTCTTTTTCAGACACGCGATGTGCCAGGTTTCCTTCGTTCCTGTATTATTGCGTTTAACATTTCTCGTACAAATTCTTCTTCGTAATTGGTGCTATTTATAATAAGATTTTTAAGGTGGATAATTTTTAAATCGTCAGTTACTCTTTCACCTAATTTTTCTGCTATATATCTTAACTCTGCTATTCAACCTTTTCCTAAATAAGCCATGTTTAGGTAAAATAGGTTCTGCACTGTGATATTTTGATAAAACACCACAAATAAAATCAATTCAATTTAACTTACGAATTTTACGCATAGGATATGCACCTAAAATTAACACAAAAAATGACCAAAATACAATATTTTTTAAAATATAAATATTCACATGTGGTGTAATTAACTGACCAGGCAGAGAAGGAAATCGTACCTGAATTATCCTTGGCGGACTTGTCAACTCACAATTTTTACAGCACTTGATTCTATTTTTTTAATGGTGCAGAACGGCAATTTTTCTTTTCAACAGTGCCAGGACGGCATTCAAGAACACTTTTATTTTCCCTGATTGGTAGTATACCTCTTTTAATTTTTAACAGTGTGAGGACGGCAAAGAACACGGATCTGGTTGATCTTCAAAAAAAAAAAAAATCTTCCAGGTTGGCGATTCTCAGTCTAAAATCAGGACGATTTTTTTAGTACATAATGCAAGTACTATTCCATCACTTCATATGCACGGATAGCATATAGTTCTTTCAAGATGATGCTCTTCAGCCAAGGGTCGATTTAACTTCTTAAGCAAATTACAATCTTACTGTATCGATCATCTCTATCCACTCTAATTACTAGTAGAGTAATTATTTTTTTATCGCATCGGAGCCTCCACTTATGACTGTAACGTATTACGAACGAATAAGTCAGGATAGAGAATCGATTCAATTTTATTTAACCGCTAAACATGCGCCATGATACATACACTACATTCCCGCTTCATCCCTCCTACGTTCTGACTCTCTCCCTTCCAGATGCGCGCGCATCTCCGCCGCTGAATCTTATTGGATCACTTCGTCCATGACGAAATCAACTGGTTTGTATGTGAAGTTTGCTCCGGGGTGCTAGTTCCAACTGGCTGGGTTCTTACAAAACGATTTACATATAAATTTTTCACAAAGGCTCTTTTCCTTTTTCAACTACAACTTGAATTTTGAAATCTGTTCTGGGCATATATATATATATATATATATATGTACACCCATATTTAGAATGATATATTTTCTTTTCAGCTTGTGCTAAACTTGATACTCTATTATTCATTTAATTTTTTAAGGAGAAACTTAAAATATAAAAACTATAAAATTGATTAATCGTAATTTATTGTGGGTATAATTTTTCATTTTTTTAAATACCTATTAATAAAAGTTTTTTTTATACACTTTTTTCTTTTAATTTGCTAATTTTTTTAAAAAATTTCCCTTCTTTGTTTCTAATTATTTTAATATTATGTTTACTTCTGTGTTTTATTTATTTATCTATTTTTGTAATAATTATTATTTTTTTTTATTTTATTTTCTGTGATTTTTGTTTTATTTATTTATTTATTTAATTTCACTGTTTGAATTATTTTCATAAAAAAAAAATCTGTTTTAGATTTAGTCATAAAACAGTTTGATACATGTCGTTACTATATATTCTGTTTCTTTACACTTTTAAATTTCGCTAATTATTATATCTACGTCTTTTAGAATTTCTTTTTCTTAAAGTTTTTGATTTTGTAAGCTTTCAATTGTAATTTTTGTATGAATATTCTAAGTAAGATGGACTGGCTTATGATTTTTGACTAGTTATTTCTAGAGTTTAGTGTTAGCATTCTGACAACATTTAAAAATTGCTTTTTAGATTTTAATGTTTGCATTTTCGTTACGCTTAAAATACTTTATTCACGTGCGGAGATGGCATGGTATTTAACTAGGTAGCCGGTTTTTGACTAATTTCTTATGATTTTTCAACTATTTTTATGAATTAAAAAAGTATTAAGGTGTATTTAATGTGAGTAAATATATTTTCTAAATTTGATTTGCTTATATAAATTTTATAAAAGTTAATTTTTTAAAAGTTATTTAATTTTTTTTAAAGAGTTATGTAAATTTATAAATTTGCTCACATTTCTTTGAATAACTGTACATAATACTCGTAGAGTGTTATATTCCGGAGATCTTGATTTTTCTCTCAATCTTTTTAGTTTTTGTTTTTTTACTTGTGGTTTTTAAGATTTTTTCGCTTTATCTATGTTTTGTTTTTGATTTTATTTTTTGGATTTAAATTTTCTGAATTATTTTTTTATATATATTTTTCGTCTTATATCCATTTTTAGATATATATTTTGCTGATGAGATACTATAATTCTACAATAACCAGTTTAACAATCTAATGCCTATTACAACATTCAATATGTTATTCTCCATTTTATATATATACAGTAGTACCTTGAGATACGAATTTAATTCGTTCTGTGATCATCGTCGTATGGCAAAAAAATCGTATCTCAAAGCAATTTTTCCCATTTAAAAATGTAATATATATTAATGCGTTCTAGCGATATGAAACTAACCCAAACCACAGTTAAATTACATATAATACACACAATTTGTGTACAAATAAACGAGTAATAACACACATAATGTTTATTAATTTATTTATTAATATATTAATAACACACAATGTTTATTAATCATCACTTGAACGTCGGGCCATTTTGACCTCACTTTCCTGACTTTCAATGCGTGAGACCTTCACAAGGTAACGATCAAGAGAGGTCTGTTTCTGCCTTCTTTTTAAAATGTTATGAAAGAATGTGAGACACCTATCATCAAATAAGGCACTCGCTCTCCCTGTAGACAATTTCTCTGGGTCTCTTTTTTCCACAAAATCAGACACTTCCTGCCACTTGCCAAGGATATCACTAATTTCACGTGAAGTAAGTTTCTCCTTCGGCTCGACCTCCTCCTCACTGCTAAGTTCCATCACTACCCCCGAGTGGGAAATCTTCTGTAACTCCTTCAGCTCCTCCGTCGTGAGTTCTTCAGCATACTCCTCAATGAGATCAGCGACATCTGCCTCGTCTACCTCTAGGCCCTTGGAGCGACCAATGGATACGATCTCCTCCTCAATAGGTTCGAATCCCTCAAATCCCTCTCGTTTTAAAACAACATCTGGCCATAATTTTCCCCAAGCTGAGTTCAATGTTCTTTTGGTAACACCTTTCCAGGCAATATCTATAAGCTTAAGACAGATCACAATGTTGTAATGATTCTTTCAAAACTCCCTCAATGTTAGATTCGTATTTTCGGTAACTTCGAAGCAACGCTTGAAAAGATGCTTCGTTAAAAGTTTCTTAAAATTGGAGATAACTTGTTGATCCATGGGCTGAAGGGTAGACGTTGTATTGGGTGGCATATAGACAATTTTAATAAATTTAAATTCATCTAAAAGGTCATCCTCAAGGCCAAGAGGGTGAGCGGGAGCATTATCCAACAGAAGGACACACTTTAGCAGTAGACCATTATCGATTAAGTATTTTTTCACTGAAGGCCCAAAAACTATGTTCATCCACTCAATAAAAAACTGACGGGTCACCTATGCTTTACTGTTTGCACGCCACAGAACTTGTAATTTTTCTTCATAACTTTATAAGCTTTGAAGGCCCTTGGGTTTTCCGATTGGTAGACTAGCAACAGTTTTTTTTTTTTTTTTTTTTTTTTTGAAGTCCCCAATAGCGTTAGCGCAAAGGGCCAAGCGTTAGCCTATCTTCAGCGGGTAGACTCTTTTCTTCAGCCGTGATAAACGTGCGCCTAGGCATTTTTTTCCAAAATAACCCTGTTTCGTCACAATTGAACACTTGTTGCGGTAGGTATCTTTCTTCACTAATGAGTTTTTCAAAAACCTTAATGAAATTTTCAGCCGCCTTAATATCTCAATTAGATGCTTCTCAATGATGAATAACTGAATGAATGCCACTTCGTTTCTTAAAATTGTCAAACCAGCCTCGACTAGCTTTGAACCCCTCACCGCCTTGCGATGATTCTCCCTCCGTCTCGGTTACATCACGCTTGAGGTCTTGGAAGATGGCGCCAGCCTTCTCACAAACAATCGCTTCAGAAACAGAGTCACCTACCAATTGCTTCTCCTTAATCCATAATAAAAGTAGCTGTTCCATCTCATCATGAATATTAGTTCATAGCTTTGAAATAATGGTGACGCCTTTGGAAGGTTACAGCTTCTTTATCGCTTCCTTCTGCTTGATGATCGTGGATATTGTAGAAGGATTGCGGCCATACTCATTTGCCAAATCGATGATACGAACGCCACGCTCATGCTTTGCAATAATTTCATCTTTAGCTTCAATTGAGATCATTTTCTTATGCTTTTTCTTTTCACCTTTTTTGTCTTTAACTTTGGGATCCATGGTTAAAATAACAAAATATGCAGAGTACAGTATATATACTATCCAAAATGACACAGGCACAAACAAGCGAATAACACGTCGTGGTGGCCATACAGAGGACTCTGGTCTCAACAACCAAACAGAGCGACAGAGCGGGCAGAAACGGCGGGAGGAAAGCTGAGCGAACGCTCTGCCATCTAGGGATCACCTATGCAATTATTGCACATCGCAAATTTTTCGTTGTATGTTGAGGTATAAATTTTAGAATATTTCATGTTGTATCTCAAAACATTCGTATGTTAGGACATCGTATCTCAAGGTACCACTGTATATATATATATATTCGATTTATTCTTTGGTTCAAATTAGTTTCAAATTTTATTCATCTCTTAGTTTCAAATTTGATTCAGTTTCAACTTTTCTACTTAGTTCTATAAATGTTTTTTGTTTTTTTGTTGATTTTGGTTTTTAATTGTTCTCTTCCTTTTGTGTTTATTAATGATAAATTATTTGCTTTATCTTATACATACATACATACATACATATTATTATATATATATATATATATATATATATATATATATATATATATATATATACATATATATATATATATATACATATATATATATAGGGCATATATATATATATATATATATATATATATATATATATATATATATATATACATATACTTTTGTATTTTTATCTTAAACCATAACCCAAACTTGAAATCGTAACCAAAGAAAATTGTTAATTGTCACCCTTTAAAAAATTTTCTTGTTCTTGCATATGAATTTAAACATTTGACCAGCTTAAGGTAATTACTTTTGTATCTCCTGGTGATGTTTTTACATATGAAATCTTAACATATTTGTTGTATTTTGTAAATTCTTACCTGATATTTACTTTGATACTTATTAACAATGTTTCAGTTAGAAGTTACACCATGTTCTTAAAAATTATGAATAGCTAAATTTTGCCATGCTCTACAATAAAAAAATTATGAACAAATTGACACAAATTCATAACTGAACAATACAATAATACATGTTCAAATCATTAGTTTGGATTTTTCCGGATTGTGATTTACTCAACTTAATAAAATGCATCCCATGAAAAAATGAAGTCATCCCATGAATAAAAAGAAGTGAAAAATAAATGACAAAAATCGTGACTAAGAAAAAATGGAACCACACATTTGCGTTAACGAAAATTCGAAAGATCTTCCAATTTGTCTCATTTATCATAAAAAGCTCCAAAATAATAAGAAATCAAACATATATACGTACTTTTCTACAAAACCTAATACATTCGCAAGCAAAGATCCAACGAATAACGCAAGGAAAAGAGCTGTTCAAAACTTCAGCATCAAAATCAGATACCAAGCTCTATATTAATAAGGTGGCTAATTTTTTACAATGAAAAGGAAGACGAAAATTTAAGAAAAAGTTCAACGTAAACAAATGACAAACAACGTAATTATTTAATTAAACGAGTGTTTTTCCATCGAATGTATACTTTTTGTCGATATATCATTTCCTAACAATATATTCGAAATTTCAGAAAAATAAATATCCTTCATATTGAATTTTACGTTAAGTGCTGCAGTTAAGAGAATCAACATTTAATCTTGATTTCTCACTTGTCCAAAAAATTATTACTAGTTGAAAAAACTCTTCCAACTGCTACATTAGTTCCAGGGCAGCGCAATGTAAATTCAACAAGAATAACTAAATATTCAAAGGGAATGTGTTCATTTTTTAAATGAAATATTTCCACCCATCTTTTGTCAATTTCAACATGTTGTTCTAATTTATCAGAATTTAAAAATACATTCAGTCTTCTAATTTATTCAAACAGATAATTGTCATCGATTTTAATATCAAGTATTTGTTTCGATAAAAACACAATACAATTTTCAATATCTGCACTATTTACTTGCAATAAAGTTTAAAAACACCATTGAAAATTGTTATTTCCAGCGAGATTTGTTTCAGACCATTCATCGACTTATTGGAAACACGTTTGGTAAAAATTCTGCAGTTCTGTGGTAAACTTTTAGGTTATGCCCGGATTTGATTCCTCTAAGTTTGACAATTTTCTTTTTATTATTAAAAGAATAGATTTTTCTTCAAATCGGGATTTGAAGGACAAAACGGTTCAAAATAAGACTAATTTGTATTGCTGAACTATGTTCATCTTCAGTCTTTTGAATCATTTTGTGGAAAATAGATGCCTGATTACATACAAAATACATTAAAATGTCCGATTATTCATAATTGAAAAAAAAAGCCCAGAATGTTTGTACATTTATCTAAACTTAAAAATTATGAACGGAGAGGCTCAAATAATTGTAAAACAAACTTTATAGCAGGTGTTAGAGCGAGCCATCTAAATTTTGAATACCCTAAAAGTTTTTATATTCAACATTTGCGTGATCATAAAATTGTTTCAAAGTAGCCATACGAACGGTTAAACGACTAAAATACTAATAAATTGTCATTATTATTACTTCTATATCAAATGACAGGGCACTGTGTTGATTACATTTGACAAAGTATGTGCATTACAGCCTATTGCTAGCATTTTCTTTTGGAGTAAATCTTGTAATTTTACGTAGACATTATTCACTCCTTTGAATCTTCGTCCTCTAACATTTGTGTTTCTATTAACAGCTGTCAGTGCAACAACTTTAGATTTCAAATTCTTTTTATTGATTACTCTGTACAGGTGGTTTAACAAAATTTCAGAAATTTCTCCCTCAATGGATCTGAATTTAAAATTTTTAATTTAACGCCCTTGCTAACATTATAATACTTTATTGGTATTGAATAAATTTGGTTTCATTATGATTTGATGCATCAAACAAAACGCTACAAAGGCTGCATTTTTCAAGTCATATACAAGTATTTTATTACAGTAATTTTTAAAAACTGATTTAAGACATTAACATTTTAAAAATTGATTAATATTTTGTCCTGGCACGTGAAAAGTGAGCATTGCAAATCTGTTTCAATAATTTAGTTGTACAATCCATAATATGAAACTTTGATTGTGAATTATGTTAATGTTCCCTCTATTGCAGTTAATTGTTTTCATCTTCAAAATAATTAGAGGTCTTAAAAAAAATTGTTACTTTACTATTGGAAGCAGATACATCTAATGTTTGCTTCTGTTTGTTAGTTTTCAAGTGTTTCGTTATAGCTGCTCTATCTCCAACTGCAATTCAAAATTTTCCTCTCCAAATATTGCAGAAAAATATGGCTTCTTTTTTTTATATGAAGAGGGGAAATTCCTCAAGAACATTATGACTAAATTATAGTCGAAACAAGAACATTATGACTAAATTATAGTCGAAACAAGAACATTATGACTAAATAAACTAATAATTAAAACTAAAACTTTAATAACAAAGGCTATAAAACTTTACTGAATCTATATTTAAATTATTTAAATTGTTTTACATTTGTATCGAAAACAGGGTTGTATAATATTAACTTCTTTGAATTAATAAAACGTGAATTGTACTTACCTGAGTATAATATTCACTGAGAAAGAAATAATTTCATATTTCTGTTAGAAGTAAACGCGAAGTATAATTTAGAGGCAAAATCTTGAGAGACAAGTGCCAGATACTTGAAAGTTCTCCTATGCAATTCGCATGCGTTTCATAATCGCTTGTTTCCGAACCAACACATGACACTTAATAGTTCGGAGCGGCATCTCTGAATCAGAAACGGATTAGTTTTAAAATATCGGAAAGGAGGACAGGAAGGAGGACATTTTTCGAAGATGGACAAAACCTTCAAAAAGGAGGAATGTTCTCCTTATGGTCACCTTAATATTAAGCAATGTTTAAGTACAGTCAATCTCGTGAGCTTTGTCATCTCTCTGGAAATCTAGAAAAAGAAAAATCATTAACAGACAGTGATTCCATAAAATATTGCTATATGAAAGTATATACAAGGAGCTCTTTTGCAACTATAATATAAAACCAAAAATCAGGAGAAAATAAAATAAATGCTTTTAGCAGCAGAAAGAGTGCAAGACAAGATTGCCTAAACATATTCGAATATAATGTACCAATCAAATATAACAGAGCAGAAGCTAGTCAGCTGGATTCCACAATATCAATTTCAATTGATGGGTCAAGTGATATTAACGGCACTGCACTCCTTAGATGATTTATATTGGCACATGGTCCCAAGAAAGAACATCTCAAACAGCTGCCGCTCCAGAGGAACACATCAGAATCAATTCAAATAAAATCATTTCCATTGGTACTGATGGAGCTAAAAGTATGACAGGAGAAAATCAAGGAGATGTTTCATTTTCAAAAAAAAATATTGACCAGGAAATTTCCACTGAGTAATAAATCAAGAAACTTTTTTCGCCTAACCATCTCCTGAAGAAAGGATTATAGGAACGAACTATCAAAGTAATTTCCAGCATCTTGGCACTTTATCATTTAATGAGCTCTTGCATAAAAGGGATAGTGAGTATATAGATTTACTTCTGCACTATAAGGCTCACTGATTTTCCAGAGGAAATGCTCTGAAATACTTTTCTTCCCATGTATAAAAGAAATAAAATTATTTCTGTTCGAGAAATTCATAACACGTCAGGATATGGTTGGTTGTTTAATTGATTTCTTATTAACTTCACACTAAGAAGCAACAATAGGACTATTGGAAACAGACCTCGTACTTTTTAAACCTCAGTCAAGTGGCGCGGATGACACCTGAATTATAACATGTATATAATTACTTCCAAAACACGCCAACAGGGAGACCTTAATAGATTTAACGTGCATCAGCAGTGGTACATGGTGGGTCTTTAGCGGTATCAGGGCACGATCGACATCTCGAAGGAAGCAACGCCGGCCTCGAGTTCGCAACCGTGACTACTAGGTTACCACGGTCACCATTAATGTTATGGATTTCTTATTTTATTTACTTTTTTTTTAATTGTATAGGCTTCCTTTTTTCAGGAATTTGAAGAAGATACATGGTTACAAAAATTCTATTTTATGGTCGAAATTACATCACACCTGAATGCTTTCAATGTATGACATTCTCTTTGAGTTGTAACAACTCAAAAGGAATGTCATACATGCATTATTGGAAGAAGCAGAATGCTTGAATATTAACTACAAGTTTTCATCAAAGATAGGGAGAAAAGTGAATTATTTTACATCAAGCATTTAAAACAATATTAAAGTGCTAGAGAAAAAAAACGCTTCTTTTGTTTTTTTATTATTGTGTTTGATTATTTTGTTTGTTTTAGATTATTTCAGCACAATATTAGGTAAACTGAAGTTTTGGTGAACGTTTTCAAGAATTCAGAGCAAAGAAAGCTACATTATCTCTTTCACTGTTACGTCTTCGAAAAATACAATTCAACTTGGCACCGTTCAGCACAGATGAGGTTTCACTTCAGATGCAGTTAATATATTTAAAAAGCAAGGGACTGTAGAACAATAAATTCTCAGAACTGACAATCCACTAGGAAGAACTTGGAAGACACAAATTCAATTAAATTTCTCATTACAAGTAAGCAGCTATGAAACAACTCCTTAAAATGGAAACAAAAATACTTGATACATGGAATAGTTTGCCTGAGACATAATAAAAAAATCTACATTTGCTGTTCTCACAGTCTTTTGCCCTACATATTCATGCGAACAAACTATCTCTTCTATGAATCAAGTAAAGAATAAACTGAGAAGTAACAAACAATAATTTACAATCATACCTAAAATTGAAAACACGAAAGCAACTGAAGGCCGCTAATTGAAGTTTTGGATAAAAAATATTTTATGTATTACTTTTCTTTGCCACCGAAATCCATACATACGTAAACATACATAAATGGGCGTACCCAGCATTTTGACCAAGGGGATCTAAATTAGAGGTACATAAAAATAGCTGGCTTAAAGCAAGAACAACCAAAGTCAATTTATAAGAAAATGAGATAGATTACACATTCAGCTAAGAAAGTTCATAACTTTTATGTACTAGAACAATGTCAGTTTTAATTATTAATGAAAACATAATGCTCCAAAACAAAGCACTTTCTGCATTAATGGAATTGAAATTATATCAAGACAACTGAAAAATTACTGAAATTCCTAGCATTGTAATATTTTGACATTAGTTGCTATCGAAATAAAATATCATCAAGCTATCGAAATAAAATATCTTTGATAGTTTTTGGTTTTTAATGGAATAGAAAATGTTACTTTGTGTAAAACTTTATTTAAGTGACATTAAAAAAATATATAAATTTACTAGGATCACGATCGCTACCGAAGCCGCCTTGGATTGAGCTTAAGTATTTATCCAAATGGCTCTCTTCGTTAGTTTTTTTTACTCTTCTCTCTCGAAATTATGCTGACCTTTTCTCTAGACCAAGGGTGTCAAACTCAATGGCAGACCAAATCAACAGGATTTCAAATTATGTGGGCCGCAAGAAAGAGTCCGAATATAAAATAATTTTCAGAGAAAAAAAAGGTGGCTTAAGAAATATATTGAAAAAAAAAAAAAAAAAAAAACGTTCATTTCACCCATTCAACGTTCAAACGTTCATTGGGCATCTCTTCTCTACTACCATCTTTTCTATTTCGGTGGAAACTTGGTTGGCAGTGTTTTCTTTGAAAACTGACCCAAGGCGTTTATTAAAAATTCGAAATCTGATAGGAGATTTAATTTCTTTCATAAGGGAAAATAACTGCTCACCTTCTGATAAGTACTTCAAAACATAGAAACTGAATGATAGGAAGCTCTCGAGTATTTTCAAACCTGGCTGGCAATTAATTTTTGCAAAATTCTGGTACGCTTCTTCATTGAATCACATTTTATCTCAACTACCTCCCTTTACATCTCATTCGAGTTACTGATTCTAGATCTATTAAATAATCTATCGAACAAATAAAACATATTTTCCATTTATTC
This sequence comes from Nephila pilipes, assembly GCA_019974015.1. NCBI lineage: Eukaryota > Metazoa > Arthropoda > Arachnida > Araneae > Nephilidae > Nephila > Nephila pilipes. The sequence continues at coordinate 116,076 of BMAW01073209.1, forward strand.
CTAATCAGCCAACCTTTTTTGAAATTCATTGCAGCAGGTGAAAAACACAATGAAATACATCTAGTCCTGTGCAATATGCTAGTTCTAACAATGATTCAAAAATGTTGCACTGCTAATTAAGCTGCACCTCCATATTCTCGTCTCAGACAACAGAAAAAATCTTTGAAACTACATGATTTTGCTATGATTTGATATCTTTAATGGACCATCAATTTTGTAAGAAACTAGTTCCGCAACTGTATTTCGAGATAAAAGGATTGCTTGAAAAACTTTCATATTTCCTGGACTAACAACTTCTGCAGCTTTTATTAGACATTCCTTTATGAATTCCCCTTCAGTAAAAAGTTTCGAATGTTTATCTATCAACTCTGACAAAACGTAGCTTGTGTGCATAAACTTCCCTTTCATTCTCTTGTATATGTTAGGAAATATAAACTGTTGTGTGTGTTTTTTTTTCCACATTAGTTTGAATACTTGCAATTTTTCGTGTTTTATTAATCCCTCGGAATATTTCTATATTGATCTATGTTGATCATATTGACGACTAATGTTGAATAAATTTGGTACGCACTCTAATAGCATACCAAGCAGATTTTTATTATATTACTTAGCATTCTATTACAGCATTAACAAAAAATTCTCTACTTCTCACTTTTCTTGAAAATTTCGATGTTCGTTTGCAATTTTTTGTTTATTTGTACAATCACTTTGGATTTGATAAAGATATGTTGAATAAAAAAGGCTGAAAAAAATAATAATTGTTACACTCTTTTCAATAATTGAACATATAGTAAACATTTAAGTTTTCTTAAAATTATCTCTTCATTACTCTTTCTATAACTATCTTTAGTTTTTCGCATTCATAAATGATTCCCAAAACTAGAATCATGACTTAATTTCAAAACTTTACTATATTGGAATCATGACTTAGGAAACACAAGCTGAGAAGTTTTAACTCCACAAGTAGTTAGTGAAACAAAAGTAGTAGTGAAACAAAAAAAAAAAATCATTTCGCATGAAATTTTTTTCTTCAAAACTAGTATCCTTTCTTGGAAATAAATTACTCGGATCCTGCCAGGAGGCGCCTTGTCTCGTGTAAGTGAGAACGCACGGGTTCATGGATAATATTTCTGAGTGCTCTTGGATCTTGACCGCGTAAGGCGGGTTATTTTCTTATTTTTGATGTAATTTTTCCTGACCGCAAAAGTGGGTTAGGTTATAATATGGGCTGTTTGGAAGCCTTGTATAGTTTGTAAATAGTATAATTATTTTTTTATATGTGATCGGCGCGTAGAGACTGTAAATAAATGTGTGATCAAAATAACTGCTCTCCCTATTTTGGCTTGGTGGATATTATTCTCCAATATCCTTAAAAGAGTTCTTTAAGGATGGACATTGTTATTGGATAATACAAAATTTATTGTTCTCGGAAAATTCAGCAAAGTTACTCTGTTTATCTTTTCTAGAGACAAAACATATTTTTAGAGACACACATTCATTTCTGATTCAAATGCAATATTCTGCTATTTTTTCCCCGAAATTTAAAAAGATCTGATGAATTATATTTATATATCTCATCATTTTCTATTTTGTAAGCTGCTATAAGACGAATTATTTCTACTTCCAGTACTCTTTAGTTTACTTCAGTAGCATGAAAAACACGATATTTTCGTTTTGTTATAATAGTTGAGTGGTCCTTGCAAATGATCAGGCCCCTTGTTTATCACTTCTACTCTAGACCCTGTCGGATCTCATTTGAGAAAAGGCTCCCTCGTGACGTTGTCTTGATATCATCAAATCGCGTCCTTCATTTTCATAAGTACTCCAATAGTGCAGGGAACTATGGGGGTGGTGTAACATAATTACATTTTTGTGTCAACATATATCGAATACTAACCAGAGTGAAATAGCGCTTGCATCGAGAACCAATTTTTGTCTGCGTTGTTCCACCACCGATCCACTAGTCTCTAATACAGAAATAAATTTTGACTGAATATAGTCAGGATAATCACTTCTGGTGAGTCAATGAATGCTTCTTCCTCTGTCTCTCGACTCAAATCATAAAAAGACATTCGATTATCACCATAAGCTGTTTTTTTAAAAAGCTTTGTGTGTATGTAGATTTGAAACTTTTGAAACAAAATTTATCCAATGAGATTCCACTGCAAACACCAAGCATTGTACGAAAGTTCAATACAACTTGTTAAGCGTATTCAGGAGAAATTTCCGCACACAAATGATCCACTGATTCTATGTTTTTGGTAGCGTTTTCCCCTTCAACTAGCTTTTTGGCTTTCTTTCTGTATTCTAAATCCCATCCAATAAAATGAATGAATAGATCTAAGAAAATGTAAATATAAGCAACCATTAATTTAATTTTAAAGTCGGAAGTTTGTGATAGGATTCCAAGTGAAACTTCTGAACCAACCATTCGTAATATAAGAGGTGATCAAAGGATTTAGAAGAGATAGGGTATCGAGCCCTCATTTCTAGATATTCCACTCACTCAAATCCAAATGAATTCGGCAGAAATAAATTAATTTATTAATACAAACATTAACTGAGAAAAGTTTAGGCAAAATAGAATAAGAGTGTAGGTTGTCATCATAATTTGAAGTATTCATAACTAGAATAAAAATGAATTGATTTAGTTTATTTGTCTTCATTTGACTGTGTAATTTAGTGACTATGTTTTACAAGGCGGTAAGTGAAATAATCAGCTTGCGTTTCTGTTCTGTTACATCAGTCTTTTTAGCCACACTGTGTAGAATATAATATTTATCAAGGTTTTGAAAATAATCATCCAACTGAAATTTAATTCTCACTCGAGCGTAAAAGGAGTTAAATTACAGAAAAGAATGGACGCGTTTGAATTAACGATTTCGTAAACATGAAATCAGATATTTTTTTCCATTATAGGCAAATACGAAAGTTTTTTGCTAATAGTACCCATGAACAACGTATACTTCTTTTTATACAGTTAATCCTTTGACTTTGATTTATAAACTGTCGTTCGTAATTTATCATTATGGTCATTCTTATTTATTATTTTAGTCACTTACAAATCAACAATAATTCATAGGGTTCCTAATATGACATTAGTAATCAAACCACTTGACATAGCATTTACTTTTAGAAATTCCATAGAGTTTTAATTAAATTGAATGCCTCCTTTTCTTTCTTTCTTTTTTTTTTTTTTTTTTTTTTGCAATGTTAGTTTTCATGGAACAAAGATGTACTTTTGTTTCACCTTGGTGTTATAAGAATGATGTGTGACCTTTTTGAAGAATTGGAAAAAAAATTCGTTTTGACTGAATCACTTATTTTGTCATAAATTATACATATGAGAATAATACGCCTTTTGAAACTTTTTTTTACTTCACTGAAGTACCCCATTTTCCTATAAATATATTCCAAAATTTTCTATAAAACTTATTTTTCAATGAAACTTAAGAGATGGAAGACTCTCCTCCTCCCTCTTTAATTCTGTGAAAACAATAATTTTGATATACATTTAAATTATAGATATGCGAATGAATTAGGTTGTTGTGCAATGTTCCTTAAAAATATATTTATTTACCAATAGATGGCAGCATATGATAGGCAGGTAACATCCATAGATAGTATTTGGAATGAACGGGGGAAAAAAGGAAGGAATTGGAGGATAATATAGCTTTTAATGCTCCATATCCCCCTTGCAATCCAATACATTAATTAATCATTCTACACAATAATAAATTCTTTTTAGTTAGAAAGATGGGTTGGAATGCAGTTTGTCGTAACCACCTTTAGCGACAGGAATTATTTGGCGATAGTTTGCTAATTGTGGCTACCCTGCTTTCTCTTCACTGCGGTGGCTTTAGGCGTGGCAACCCTTTCGAATATGCCATATGATTTCAGATTTCAGTTCACGACCTTTTTTTTTTACATATACCTCTCTCTCATCTTGTTTTTTTCACTGTTGTTGCTTTACGTGGGGCTACCCTTTCGAATTTGCCATATTAATTCGGTTTCCATTTCACCATTTTTTTTTTTTTTTTTTTTTTTTCGTTATACACTTCTCTGACCATTTTTTTTCTCCATTTGGTTGCTTTAGACGGGACTATTCTTTCGAATTTGCCACATTAATCAGAATTCCAGTTAACCAGCTTTTTTTTTTTTTTTTTTTTTTTATAAACAATTGGGGGGAAAATTTTTCTCTTGTTGCATTAAAAACCACAGTCTCACACTCACGGAGCTGTGATAGATGGGTTTTTTTTTAGCCAGTCACGGACAGAACATTTTTGCTCCTCCGTTTCTAAACCTAAACTTTGCATATTTTTGTTTTTTAACCAATCAGAGGTTATGATTTTTTGGCTCTTCCGTTGCTGAGCGTTGACTTATCAGAGTTCCTAGAACATTCTTTATTGTCCGTTACTTCGTTTAGAAACTTTTCCAGTTATGTCGTGTTTCACTATTGCTGTCATTGCATGGTTTTCCTTTTTCTGTTGATCACGTTTTTCATTTAATTTCTCCTTCTGGATTGAATTTGTGTTTCTGCATTTTTAACCTGCTTAACAATCACTAATTCTCCGTTTATTCTCCCAAGTTCAGGTTTTATGACTGCGAAAATGACTTCGACAGAGGTGAGTGAATGTACTTAGCAATTTTTGTCTGATTTACAGAAGGATGGAAAGCATCCTTTACTTGTATGGGTTATGAAATTTGGTTTAATTTCCTCCACTTATGCATGTCCTAAATGTGGTGATGATCACTTTTATAGAAAAAATGATCTTGTGTTTGTCATAATATCAATTTTTCAAAAAGCTCGTAGCCTTCATGAGTATTTCCAAATGCTATATTCGTAAATTCAATGTCATTCCCTCTCCCTCCCCCAATGTTAAAAGGGGATACACACTCTCCTAAAGTAGCCCACTCTGAAAAAAAAATTTGATTTGACATTTTTAATAGCAACAATTAATTCAAGTACTGTTAATAATTTAAAATATTCAAATCGGACAATTTTTCAGACATCTAGTGTGCGTGAATGAGCATTAACGAATTTAATAGTTTTCACAGTGGTTCTTCATCTTAGTAATATCCATTTTTCACAAAAAATGATTTAATTTATTATTAGTATTCAAAGTACCCTTGCGATTCAAATTTTGTCCGAAGATAACAAGCTATTAAAATTAAGCTTGTAATTTTATAATAAATTTAATCAAAAGTTAAGATGATTATTTTGATAGTTTATTTTGATATTCGTACAATCACGTGCTTCTTATAGGTATCCACAAGTATATGGATACCTATAATCAAACGGCTCGTCAGAAGACAGGATTAAGTATGGAACTCTAATAGACCACCACCCACTCACAAATTATTCATTTTCTTCATATATAATATATTATGTTTTTACATTCCATAAGTGTCTTCATGTGGATCCATAAGGGTTGTTCTTCGCCCTTGTTGTTTTAGGAACAAATTCAGGAGATTTACCTTTTCTTCAATAGATGGCGACAGGATCGAATAGCAAAAACTCGACCAATTTTAATTCAATTCAGTGACGGTCTAATTTCTAATTTTTGAGTATCTTATGGAATGTAGGGGATAATAGTCATTGTTGCTTTATATCCCACAAAACAATCAATCAATCTAAGGAATGTTATGCGCTTGTATATTAAAATGACAAATTTTAGCAGTTAATTCAAAATCAACTTTGTGAATTTTATTGCGTGAATTTTATTCGAGTAGGGGCATTCCATTTTGTCGTGCATCCTTTGTTATAAATAGAAAATATTGTGAAACAGTTTTACTTCTGAAACGATCTTTCGTAATTCAGAATCATCTCTTAGAATCTATTCCAAATTAATATTTTGGGGCGTTTCTTCCTGACTTTTGTTTTTCTCATATTTGTTGCATTTGAAAAATAACATGTTGAAAATTTATTGCGATTGCATAACTTTTTTTTCGTGTTATGTTCAATACAAGTATTTCATATTTTTAAAAATAAGAATATAGAGATTAATTTAAAATATTACTGATTTCATTTATTATTTATTACTTAATTGTTACAAATTATAATTATTATAATTTTCTTTTACATGAATCACAACATGAATGCAATCAATCTCTGAATCAATATGAATGCACATTGATGGTGTGAACGAAGAAAATGCGAACAAAATTTTATTTTAATATTAATTTTAGCAGTAGCTTAAAATACTTAATAAAATGAAATTTTATGGCCTCTAATTTTTAATTCATTTCCAATTTTATAACATGTAGAATCGACAGTTTTATTACTTGTACAGATGTAAAATATTTTAAAGGCCATTTTTTCTTCCCCTGAAAATATCTAATATCACTAATTGTTGGGCCATTGAATTCGCATTCGATTAATTCTTGATTTATATTAATAAACTTTCAAAGTTATGACGGAGACAAAAAAATTGTACGAACTAAAAACTCACTCAATCCAGAACATAAAAATTGTTTTTCAGCAAAATATGAATTTCAAAAATTTAAATATGAAGGTATGTAGAGACATGCGCATTTGTATATTTTTATAAAAAAATTAGAAACCTGCTGAGCTTAAATTTTTTTTGTGTTAGAAAACTGACTCTAATTAAAATTTTCTTCGCTTAATTCTGTTTCTTGAATAAATACTTCCTATTTCTATAACAATTTTAAAATTATAACAAAAGTAAGAGAAAAACTATTTAATTCAAAGTAAAATTATACACGTGTTTATTACAGTTATTTAAATATGTAATAAAAACCGTGTGTGAGTACGGATGTATGTTTGTGTGTGTGTTACCTATTACTTACTTTCAGTCTTACTTTCCTTGAGACTTTCTGGGGTCCTAAAAAATAGATGAATTGTTATTTGCAGTTATTTTTGTTCTTCCTTTTTTTTTTTTTTTTATTTGAATGGGAAATTAAAGTGATGAAGGAATCTCCGTGAATTAAAGAAATATATATATTTTTTATTTAATAAACGTTGGTGTGAAAAAAAATTAATTTTTTTTAAAAATTATTTAACTTAATTGTATTTTCTTTAACTTTGTTGGATTCCCGCTCGAGTGTAAATTAAAGCTAAAAAAACCTTTTGGGATTAGTAAAGGGGTATCTACGGGAGTGCTTCGGAACTCCTTTTAGCGGATGTATCTATTTCTATTGTACAGATGCCTTTCACAATCGAGTTTTTGTCCCCCATAAAGAACATCGTAATACAAGATTAAATTTTTACCCCCTATTCAATTAATAAATGGAGTCGAAACTCTTTTATGTCTGTATAAAAGTTGAAAATTTCTATATTATTTTGTCTGTCGTTGTGAATGCGTGTTTTATAACTCAATGTTTATTATTTTTCATTTTAAAAAAAATATTTATATCCTTCTAAGAAAATTAAACTACATGAACAGTAATTAACGATCTTTCGTATTATAATAATCTGAAAAGCATGAGCACATTTTGAGTTCCCTTAATTAAGTTTAATTTACTTCAATCACTAAACTAAAGTCATTTTAAGTAAAAAAAATAATCACCTCAGACTTAAAAAATCATTGATTTTCATATTTTAAGGGCTCATGTAAATTATTTTTCACCATATTCTCTTGCATGTCTATCTTAAAAGGCGTTAAAAAATAGAATGACATTCGTCATAATTAATTGCATAAATAGCCTGCAAAATTAAATTCTGTTACAACAATTCAAAAAGTACAGATAGGTTAAAATAAAACTCATATTATTCAGAAGCCCATGGTTCCGGTTTTAACGAACAGATCGAATACGATCATGGGGTTGAGGTTTAGCTGGAAAAAATTAATAGCTGAAATTATTATCGATAGAAAGCGCTGCAATCAAGAAAATCAGGGATATCCAATCCGCGAACTGCGAGACGCATGCGTTGTAGAGCACGCATTGATGCGGCTCAAAAAGGAAGGGCGAAGCGAAAAAAATATCATTGCAAATAACTCCATAAAATAAATTCAAGAGTCCTTGTGAAAATTGCTTTCCCTTTCTTCGTGTCTAAGCTGTCGAAATAGCGTCAAATTAAGAGAGTACTTAATTCTATATGGATTCTGTAACATCAAAAAGGGATAATTTATGTGGCAAGGATCGCTTGAAAATACTTTTAGTATCAATGCCGACATGCCAGAACTTTGATACAAAGTAGCCGACTTAAAAAAGAGGATGTTAAAGGGTACACCACCCATTGTTGTTATAATTTCTTTATCTTGTTCATCTAATAGTGAAATTTTCATCATCTTCCGAGTGACCAATTTAATCTTCATCTCTTAAAATGAAGTGATTCTCTAACGGTCATGGTCGCGAACTCGAGGCTATCGTTATTTTCTTCGAGTAGCGGGTTCGAGTCATGAAGCCCCTGAGGACCCACCGTGTAGCGGGACTGATGACGTTAAATCTGTCAAGGCTCCTATTGCACCCATTTGACATAATTTGGAAGAGAGAAGTGCATGCTAAGGTGTCGTTTTCGTCATTTGACAGAGACTCAAAATTACAAGGTCCGTTGCCTAGTCTTAATGCTGTTTCTTAATGCAACGTTAATAAATAATTAATCAATCAAGCTCGCCAAATGAAAGAAAAACTTTTTTTATAAAATCCCTAACTCAAAGAATGCAAAAAAAAAAAAAAAAAAAAAAAACGACCAGTTTGATATCAATTTTAATTACACTGACCGAATCACATTGATATTTGGCTCATTGCTAATAGAAAATGGTGTGGATTGGCTCTCTAAAAAGTTGTACTTATAAGCTTCATTCAAAAGAAGGAAATGTAACTAAATATATTGTGCTTTCTTTAGCTACTTGGTTATAATTTTTGTTAAAATAAAGATAATTTAACTTTATTGCTTTGCATTGTGTATTGAATTATCTACCAATTAGTTTTCTTATTATCTTTAAATAATTACTTCAAAAACAACGGAATTATAAGACCTCAATTTTCAGAAATGCACTATTTTCAAAAAGTTTCCATAATTTAAGTCTCTAGTGTATATATATGCTTTTTTTTTTATCAGATAATGTAATTGCTACGTGTATGCAAACTGACTAAATCAGGTTCCAATTAAGTTGTTAAGCGAAATAAATGATGCATTTACTTCCTCGAGGTTCAGAAAATTTTTCAAAATTTTATATATATAAACTACACAACCATTAACTTCATCCCCAAACTTTTGGAAAAACTGAAAAAATGAATGAAACACTGATTTCAAAAATTCGTTGCAAAGTTAATCCCAATTATATAGCTTGGACTGAAATAAGCTACTGTTGAATATGGCATTGAACCTCATTCTATATCTCCACCTGCATATTTAATGTTTGGAAGATCAGCATAGGAAACACTATCCAATGACAATGTTTCTTATCCACCTGTAATAGGAGCCGAAAAATTAGTTTAAAAAAGTATCATTAAGTATTTTGAAAAAATTCAAATTAAATGTGATCTTAAATTTATGCAACCAGAATTTAATGTTGAAGATTTTGCCAAGTTTAAAAAATTTAAGTTATTTGACACAAGAAAATTAATCTCGCCATTTTCTCAGGACCATACACTGTTATAAATCAATTTTAAGGTATAAATTTTGAAATTGATAAATCTAATTGCAGAGCAAAATCAATTCTGAGATTGTTCATATTAGTAAGCTTCAAACTTGCAAAAATTTTTAACCTAATTCAATATATGATGGAATTTTCCCAAGGATCGACTTCATGGAAATTTATCCATACATCTTCTCATCCTCCTTCTATTGTTTCCATTCGAATTATATAATTTGGGTAGACACAAATCAAATGCTGGGCTTAGAGTATTATTTTTCGGTTCTTAAGGGGACAGTCCCTGAAACCATATAGGTATCATGTGCGTTTTTTTCTTTCTCTTTTACTACGCAAATACACTTTTAGTAAATCCTTGGTTCAGATTAAAAACAACATTAATGAAATTATTAACTTTGATATTGCGTGAATATCATATACTGTATATCATATAGAATTTTTTTTTCCATCAAATATTATGTATTTTGGAGTATTGAATGATTATATATGTTTGTAACGGTTTTTCACGTGCCTTTAATTAATCTTTGGGATTACCTTTATTTGAAGTCAGAATCTCACCTTATGAAGCAACCATTATACAGGTTAATGAGTCTTATTACATAAAAAGAAATGTAGTGAAAAGGAATGAACTAATAAAGGAAGTCATCAGATTATTATAGAAGTTAAAGCAACAGAGTGAGAAGATATTCAGAGCACATCCACTTAAATCGGATTCTGTTTTGTGAAGAGTTTCCAAAATAAATATGTATTATTATCATTATTAGAATTATTTGTTAAGGACGAGTATAGTTAACTACTCCGCATACACTATTGGTCATTAAAATTGCAACACTACGAAGGAAAGCAAATAAAAAAAATATTTGTTGCACGTAAACAATATGGCATGGCATGAAGACAAAATGATTAGATTTGCAAGTAGTTTGGGAGTTTTACAGGAGTGCGAAATCAGTAGAAACAGCTGCCATACCTGGCAGCTAAAAAGGACCTTACCCGGTTAGACATGGAGTAGAAAAAGGCTTAGATGACAAAAATGGGCAACTCATCCCACGCTACTTCAAGTCTACTTCTACTACCACACTTCATCAACCATATTAGCTGGAAAGGAGTATCTTCGGTTATTCTTTCCAGCATTCCTTCTTATATATTCTTCTTCGTAGTGTTTACTATTCGTTATAATTTCTTTTACTGTCGGAACAATAACGTCCAAAAGGACATTTTCGCCTAGCTCAAGCGAAATCGTTCTTACATCCTTTTGAGGGGAATCCTATTTCTTTATACTATCTTAATACACTCCTTGTTATTCAAAACAAATCCGTAAGAAATCGTTTCCAATCGCATTAGGGAAAACGAAAATTATTTACATTCTTTTTCTCTTTCAGTTACAAAAATTGCACATTTTTTGTTTCTCTTCAGTTTGCATTCCTGGTTTGTTTAGAATCCGGATTCTGAGATCTATACTAATTAACTTTTATATACACTGCTGGCCTTTAAAACTACAGCACCATGAAAGAAAGCAATTATCAAAAATGTAATAATTGTACGTAAACAGTATGACATAAAGACAAAATCATTAAATTTGCAAGCAGTTTGGGTGTTTACAAGGGTGCGAAATTAATATAAACTGCTGTATCCCCCTTGGCAGCTAAAACAGCCCTTACTAGGGAAGGCATGGAGTCGAACTGGACTTGGATAACAGAAACGGGCAACTCATTTCATACTGCTTCAAATCTATGCCACACTTCATAAACCGTATTAGCTGGAGAGAGGTGGAGGTCCAGCCCATGACCAGATGTTTTCAATGGGTGACAGATACAGACATGCAGGCCAAGATAACAATCGAATACTCTGTAATTTGAGAATGGTCAGAACACGATGTGCAACATGTGGTCTTGCACTATCTTGTTGGAAGATGGCGTTTGACAAGCCTCGAAGATAGGATGCAATCACTGGACTTAAGATATCAGTAATGAACAGATCTGTTTTCAAATTACCGTCGATCCAAACTAGTGATGTGAGTGTCATGTACTCAATGACGGCGCTAACCATCACAACAGGTTCTTGGTCCTTATGCCAATATCGAATGCCAACAGGCGACAAGCGGTCTCCTCGGAGCCTCCGATCTCGTATACGGCCATCAGAATACTGCTCGCTGAACCGAGACTGGTCTAGTAAGCATTTCTTATTATTAGAGGCATAAAACCGATATTCTGAGTAAACTTCGATTTTAAAAAGCGCTTTCCGAATGAGAAATCCACTACAGAACTTTTCTTTTATGTAGTGCTTCAGATGTCGTTTCTCCCTCTTTCTTTGTCTAAATGCGCTGAAACACTAGTAATTTGCATATCTAAACCTCTTTTTTTTTATTTCATGTGATTTTGATGTTCGTCAGATCCTTCCTTCCAGGTGTATCAAATTTATTGGGCAGCATTATATTTAATTTATTTTGATATTGATTATTCAAAGATTAAATAAACTAGTTAAATGTAAAAATAAAGTTATTATTGTGTAGGGGTTCTCTTATTCTCGATTAGGATAATATATCAATATTTATGCAGGATATCCCAAGAAGACTCTACAAAGCCAGATTCCGTTTTTGGTAAAATACATAAAAAAAAATGCCCAACGAATTGTATTTCTACCCCACATAGTTTTCGAGAAAAGCATGGCGTCATATTCGGTGCAAGAAAAAAAATTTTTTTTTGGAAACATTAACATAGAAGTTTGCGTATGTCCGCTGTCCAAGACTCCACGAAAACGTTCAAAATATCAACCGCGCATATGAAGTCATGTATGCGCGTGCCGTGGAATTACGTCACGGCGTTGTTTGAATCGTATTTAAGTGGATGCAAATAGAAGCTATCGGTAATCTTCGTATGATGATAATATATTCCGTTCGGGAATATTCGGGAATATGTACTTTATCTTCAGTTAATGGTAATACCTTATTAATTACCTTACGAATAGGGTAATACCTTATTAATTACCTTACGAATA
>BMAW01073209.1:130077-148348 GCA_019974015.1 Nephila pilipes
TGTGTGTGTGTGTGTGTGTGTGTTGACTTTCTTTTAAATAGTACTACTATATTCATTTTTATAAAACAGTCGAAGCCAATTAATTTTCATAGAATTATTTTATTGTAGTGGAGAGAGAGACCGTTTCCACACGATGGGAATTACACAACTCCGCCGCTGGATACTGATTATGAGAACATGAGTGTAAAAGCAAGAGTAAGCAAGAGAGAGCGTTTTTTGCTGTGTTTTTAGTTACATATCAGGGAAATTTTATTATGAGCGTCAGAGACCATGTGGTATGGATGGCGGGATTTCAAGGGAATCTAAGTGTTGACCTAAAGTCTGGTAGGGATCATCCCTACAGGTCTGCAGCGTGAGAAAAAGCTGACTTTGCAGATTTTAAGAGTGCGTGATTACATAAATTAACGTTAAAAAGGAATCGTATCAGGAAATAAGAATGAACACTACCTTTTAAAGCAGAGAATGGAAAAAATTAGGAAATTAAATTATTATTGTGAGAAACTAATAGGAATTAAAATTAAATTATTGCATAACTCTCTATCTATCTATCTATCTATATATATATATATATATATATATATATATGGTGTGTGTAAAGATTCAAAGTAACATCTACTTATTACACACACACACACATAGTTTATTTGCTGACGTAAGACAGGACATTAAATCACAAGACAAATTGTGACGCATGTGACGTCCTTAAATATTGTGGTGTAATTTATCACGATGTAACCACCTATTTCTCGTGTTAGATGAGAGAGGATTTCTGTTGACTATGGCCATTGAGAGGAGAGTGGTGAATCATCCTTACAAGCAATCAAAAATTAGGAGTTGAGGAGTTGTTGTAAGCTAGAACAAAAAGATCAGAATGCAAACATGCTTTATTAAATGATTGCAATGTCACTGATAATTTATTTGTAAACAAAAAAAAATGCATTTCCATGTCTTGCTGACAGAGTCTCGTCATCAATGGGAGTCAAAAAGAAAATGTTAAATTAAAACTTGTTTGAAATTCAAAACCTTATATTTATTTGGATATTGATTTACAAAATGCCACTCACGCGTATTTTTTTTTTTATTTGTTTTCTTTTTCAAGCTCAAGAATTTATGTAGTGGAACAAAATAACACTACTAAACACAAATTGGTGATAGATTTTAAGCACAATGCTACGCAACAATATATAAATTTAAGTCACACACAACATAAAAATTTAATTTGCCCTATCCATTAATATTTTGATATCTTTATTACAATTATTTATGTGTTTTTGCAAAGGTGAAGGGATTTTTAGGTATAACATTTGGGGTAAAAACTATGATTTAAATTTTAATTTTAACTTCTTACTCGAACACTCCTGTCCTCCTTTCGGTTGTGTGTTAGAGCTCAACGTACATCCGCTTCTTCAGCAGGGGAAAATTTGTAATTATTTCATTTAAGATTAATTTAATTTTCTAATTTTTCCAATACTTTTTAACATTTCTAGTGGAAAGTTTCTCTTATTTTTTGATACAAATCCTTTTGAGCATCTAATTTGTCTAATATCACACGTTGTAAATCTGCTGACATCTGGTTTTCCTCAGTTTCACATCCGTAAGCAGATTTCCCTTGTAACGTCGTGACCCCAGAATGCGTAGAATGAAGCGGTAAAGTGAAGGGATCACACAGCTTAAGCAAAAATAATTCTTTATTTTACAAATCTATGGATTATATTCCAGTTAGGCGTTTCCGTCTGGTTTCTATTCGCACAAAGTCCAAACACATATAGCTACACAGCACATAGTCCAAACACATATAGCTATACAGCACAAGTCCAAACACATATAGTTAAAATACCACCAACTGATTAATATCAAATGCAGTTCGATTTTAGTTCTAAAATCGCAAGAGCTGGAACGCTCTCTCGCTCCCCGGCAGGAATCCCTCTTCTTCTTTTTCTTCCCTTTTAAAACCTCGGGTAGATCTGTCTCACGCCCCCCCCCCCATTTGATTTATTTTCATTTTTGAATGAACTATCCAATCAAAGACAAACTCCGTTTTTATCCCTCGCAACACCATTCGCTCTTATCGGCCAATGTCAGTTTTCCCCACGTGCAAGCAGATGTCGGCCGTCACACGACTATGCCCTAAATTCACATATATATCAATGTCATAGGTCAACAATTCCTCACAAAGAGGATTCAACTCGGCGGCACCTGTGTAACAGAGTCAAATGTTCATGAATGTGTCTGACTCAAGCCACCTGATTTTGCTCATTTATTGCTTTTAAGCAATAAACCTTTTATTGTGACTTTGAATGGGAAGTTGAGAACAAAAACGAAAGTTCAATGCAAAAGTCTTTGGCGGGGATTATCTATAGCCTGCTCTACACACTATACGCTTTATGTTTGCAGCTAAAATCCCTGAGGCTCCCTAAATCTAATTGATCTAAGTGATCTGAAGAAATCCTTGCATATAAATTCCAAACAGGGAAAATTTCGCTCTTTTTCGCTTTAGCGAGAAAGATGGCGAAGCGAGACATGCGGCGTCCTTAAATATTGCGATGTAATTTATCACGATGCTATTGCCTCTCTCTCGTGTTAGATTAATAAATGCATAATTTTTACTATTAAACGCTTCTTTCTTCTGCCGCGACTGTTTTGGAAATTAATTAAAAAAACATTAGTAATCATTCGTTCCTTTCCTATATATATGCATACGTTCGTACATGCATATGAATTCGTGTATTTATATACATAGACATGTAAACATATCCCAGAGATGAGGAGAATGAGTTCGAACCTTCGCGAAAATAGTATATTTTTCTAATTATCTCAGCGAGAAGGCTGAATACCTGTAACATATCTTTTAATCAACCCCCCTTAATTTCTGTGTGATATAACTCGTCTGTTAAGATTTGTCCTATAAACTTATTAAAATTGTGGATATCTTTTGTCCAGTCTATTGTCCTTAGGCAAGCACTCCAATCTATTGCAAATTTCTGTGACCTAGTAGCCCGGTAAAATAGGAATTTGCTGTTCAAGCGTTTGCCGTTAAAAATGTTCCGTCTGAATTGAAACCGTAAAACATAATGAACATAATAGATGAAAGACAGGAAACAGATTAATGCATATGCGAGACGAGAATACTAGGGACTACGAAAAATTGAAAAAATTAGTTCTAATAGAAGCCAATGCCATACCAGTGTTTCGACGATTTTTAAAATGCAAAAAGAGCGGAGAACGAAATGCACGTTCAACCAACATTCAAACTCTCCACGACCTTCGAATACTATTATCAACTTCAGAAAGTCACTAATTTTAAAGTTTTACGCGACTTAATTGAAGCACATAGACTCTATCAACACTTGTATCGAGAAACCATTTGACACATATGCTTGCGCCAAGGAGAAAATTATTTCAAATCTCTAGAACTTGATCGTGAAGTTCATGTTTTTTTTTCTAATCGAAAAACCGAGCGTTTTCTGAAAACCAGTTTGCTAGTGAAATCAACAATAAGGCTTTTCCAATAATAAATCTAGAGAAATTCAAATAATCCCTTTTCCAGCGAATAATCCAGAAAACAAAAAGTCAGTGAATTTTTGGATTTACGAGCGAATCAATTTTGTGAAAGTTTGCCCAAACTGGTTCACAGAAAGCGAAGATAAAAAAAAAAAAAAAAAAAAACGAAGAGAGGGATTTTTTTTGTGTCAGGAATTTCGCTGATGATGAAAAATCCTTTAAATCGAATATTCTGCATAACGGGTTGAAATACATTGACATATTTATAGATGCCCAAAAGTGTATTGCCTTAATTCATAGCGATGCTAAGTTAATTGTTGTAAAAAAATTATTCCCTATAAGCATCCAACAGAAAACAAGTTGTTTGAGAACAGGGTCATCTCTAACATTCTCCTCACCATTTCATTTCGCTCAGCGTGAAAAGAACGGCGACCTTGAACTTGTAGCCCCAGTGAAAGATCATCTGATATCAGATGTTATCATTCCACCTCACTTTTTGAAAATACTGAAGGAAAGCAAAGTACCTGGAATGGGAGAAGTAAAATTGCAGACATGAGAATATTTTGATGTTGAATTAATAAAAACAGCTGGTGTGGTGGACGATTTTCAACAGAAAATGAAATCAAACTTTCTCAAATTCGGTATTTGGGAGTACAACAGAAGACAATTATGATCCGAGGAACAAGAAAACCACAAACATATCAATGAAGACTGTTTTGAATGATGAAACGAAACAGAATATTATGAAAAACAAGGAAAAGAGCCGCAGCACGTGCAACCGTAAGTGGAAAAAAAACAATCATTTTACGTTTAATGGCCTTATGACAAATTAACCCAATTTGATTATGGAACAAAATTGCAACCCAAGTTCTTTGATCCATATCGAATCTAGACATAAAAGAAATGATGTGGGGAAATTCACGAGGACTCTACGTCATTGGCAGCAGACCTCATGAAACCGTGATCTAGATTCAAACTTAACTGCAATGAAACCTTGCAATTTTTTTCCTTTCATTTATTAACTATTTTTGCTTCATTTTTGTAGTGATTATGCAGAAAACATCTAGCAATGTCGCAAGAAAGGTTAAGAGACCGTGTAGAATTCGGCCCTACCAATAGGGGGCGCACCAAGCGACACAGCCACACTGAGAAGTATTCTGGAGATGAGGGAGAATGAGTCCTGACCGAAGAAGATGTGTTTTCCTTATGGTTTCAGCTCTAAGGTTAATTGTCAATACATATCTTAATTATTGTGTGAGGCAATTCATGTGTTAAGTGTCATCCAATAAACTTATTAAAATTGTGAACTGCATTTGTAAAATTCATTACCCCTTGACAAGTGATGAGGTGGTGATTTAGGGCATGTACACAATGTTATTTTGGCCAGAAAAAAAATGGTGTCTTCTCAGAAAAACGTTGTTCTGTGGTTTGGACGTTCAGAAGAGAGTTTCATAAGGTGCAACCTTCGGTTAAAATGTTTAAAGTGTTCCGTGATAAATTTCTGGTAACAAGTAGTACACGGAAATCATCCGACATGCTTGTAAAACTGTTTCAGAACAACAAATGGAAACACTACGCTAACAGTCATAAGAAATAGATCAGACTTGTATCACTAGAAGTGGGAATTCCTAAATCTTCGGTACATCGTGTTTTGCATAGAAAACTTCATTTGCATGCTTTCAAAGTTTGAATTGTGCAACCACTATACAACCGAATGACCTTCCAAAGAGATTGAAATTTTCTATGCATAAGTTGCAATGCGTTGAAAAGGATTCTAAATTTTTAATTCGTGCTTTTTCTCCAGTGAAGTAACATTCTATGTTTGGATAGGCATAATTCACAAATCCCCAAAGTGAATGTTTGATGAGGCATGTTACTCGACCAGATTATCAGTCCTTCCTTTTTTTGTTAAAAAGACAGCAACAGTATAAGGCAACAATTTCTGAATGAGGATGATGAGGGTTGGACGTGAAAGCCTAATTCCATGTCCCCGTCATTCACCAGGCATTACCCCCCTTGACTTTTTCTATGGTGCTTTGCCAAAGATGAAGTTTTTGCTATAAAAGTTAATTCCGTAAGCAAATTGAAAAACAGAAATACAGCAACAATTTCACTTAAAAGCACTGCGTTTCTACATAAAGCTTGACTTGAAATTGACTATCATCTGACTATTCTTCTTGCCACCAAAGGTTCATACGTAGATGTGTATTGGTTTTTTCATTACATTTTATGAGTTATACTTCAACACTATACAGAATTATTCAAGGGCGACCGGAATCCGATCATCTTTTCGTGACTATTACAGCCAACAATCAAGGCCAAGTCTTTCTGTAATATGGAGAAAAGAAAATTCATCTTCTCGTAGCCTAATTACACAGCCTTGTTCAAGCTCAGTAAAATATCGATATTGCTTTTTTTTTTTTTTGTTTTCTTAAACACAATTTATTAAAAGGAACGTATTAAATTACTTATCAACGTATTATTTCCTTAACATATTTGCTATTTAACGCAAATCTGTGTTAAAATATTTCTCTCTCTCTCTCTCTGTATATATATATATATATATATATATGTGTGTGTGTGTGTGTGGGAGCCCAAACCGTAAGATAAATGAAGCTCACAAAGTTTATATCGCGTATTTAAAGAGAATGCAATTTGGGTTTTCAGTGACACTACTAGCACTCTTATTCGTCTATCACGAAATATGAACAAACGCCATCTTCCAGATGTGCAAATATATATAGATAATTACATTTTTCTAGCAACACTTCTTGCTATTGGGACATTAATTTCCACCAGTACATACATACTCGTATAATTATCATTGTGATGATAAATAACTTTAGCATTTTTCATTTATTTTAATTTCTTAAAGCGAAACCTTTTATACCGCTTTTAAAAGCACAGAAATCCTTTTCAAGTAGTTCGTGTAACATTACATCATAAACAGGTTGGGCAAATCAGAGAATTGCATGTCATATGGGTATAAGCGATGCACCGATTAAAAGTTGCTTGCAAGAATGGGTGGACAATGGCAGATTTCAGCTTCATTATGGTAGTGGTCGAATCGAGAGGACAAGGTGAATCGATGGTAGTGGCCACAGCAGAGCGAGAGGACAGAGTGATTGTCAGATCAGCTGTCACATCGCTTGATTCATCGTTACCAACCATCAGACGTGCGAATCGCACACGAGTGCCCACCATGAGTGTATGAGCGAAATCTACGCTCGTATGACTACTACGTCATCTGCCACTCACGCCTGCACACAGCCAGGCCAAATATTAGTGTGGTGCTTGACTCGATGAGGTTGAAATGATGCTGAATGGGAACGTATAGTGTTTACAGTGTTTAGTGACGAATCGTGCTTCCAACTGTATCTTGACTATCATCGAAGACGTGTCTGGAGACGCCCAGGGCAGCGTGCCGATTCTGCTTTCAATATTGCACTCTAGACTGGCCCTCAACCAGGAGTTATGGTCTGGGGTGCCATTTCCCTCAATAGCCGAACCCCATTTGGTCGTCATTAGAGGCACTCTTACTACACAGCGGTTCGTCGACGACATTCTGACACTTTTTTTGCTACCGTTCCTTTCGTACTACCTTGGACTTATTTTTCAGCAAGATAATGCCGGACCACATACGGCACGTGTTGCTATGAATTGTCTTACATCTTGTCAAACACTTCCTTCGCCAGCCCTATCTCTCTCCAATCGAGCATGTCTGGGATGGGGTGGGAAGGCGACTGCACCTACCAAGGAATGTTGATGGCCTAACCAGACAATTGGAGCAAATTTTCAAGAAATATCGCAAGAGACCATTCAAGATCAATAACTATCACTCTATGTCACGTCGTGTGGCATCTTGCATCCAGGCTAGAGGTGGGTCAAAACATAACAGCTTACTGAGCTCGTTATTTTGTAACTATGTAACTCTGAAATAAATCATTCAATTTTTCTAAAATTTTAATCATTTTCTGTTCTATACATAAATTTCCTATCCGCCAATTTTTGTCTCCATATATATACAACTTCTTGGTGCACCTTTTTTTTTTGTTATAGAGTATATATACATGTATGTGTGTGTTTTTAACATATAATCAAATTGTTAGTAGTAGGGTAGTCGTGGTGGCGAAAATAAAAACAGGAATACCTTTTCTTTACAAAATTTAATTTATATATTTATGACGAACTTTGTTACATGATAAGAGACATACTTATGTAAGAGATCACATAAGCGGATACAGGTGGAAGTAGAGCGAAGAATTAGAGCCTAATCACATTCAGCAGCATCACCATTAATTTTATATATATTTTTATTCTTCAATGATAAATTCATTTGGGGGGGAGGGCTGTGCATATTGGTCAGCACTTGCCTCTTATCTTTCCAACACAAGGCTATCATTCTATTGCAAAATTTCACGGCAAGATCACCTTGTTTCATTTTAGAAGGACCCAGATCTTTTGAAAAATGTTTTCTGTTAATTGTACAATTCTACAGGAGTTAATCTTTATTTTTTTTAAGGGTCTCGAAAAAGTTCTTGCGAGGAAAAGAAATTATCCATAAAGTTTATACACTCTGTCATTGTATATTCAACAATATAGGATACAGATGTTGCAAGGCTTTCTTTTTTTTTTATCTATACCTAAATATACTTTCATATCATAAGTATAATCAGTGGCATCTGCAATTTTGTACATCTTCCAACCCCGACTGATTGCGTTTTTTGAAATATATTGTTTGAATAATACTCTTTCTTTATATTGAATGATAATTTCATCGAAAAATAAATCTTCTGTGGAATCATACACTTCTTTAAATGTTCTGTTAAGACAATCAAATATTTTCCTTAATTTCCACAATTTGTCGTAAGTTGGAGTATCTCTGCTTTCTTTTAAACTATTATCGGAAAAGTGTACAATTTTTAAAATCATTAGGAAATGATCACGAGACATCACTTATCTGAAAGATGGAGTTTCTATAAGATTCAGTAGTTGTTCTATAATCTTGTATGCTATCTTTTTCCATGCCTCCCATCAGTAAAATTAAACCAAGAAATTTTAAAATTTTACTTTTATCAGTTTTATTTTTCCATGAAGGTGCATGTTTTCTTTTGTCAGATGTTTCTCCAAGAAGATTAAGTACATCAAATGCATAGCTATTAATTTCTTTTTAACCAGAGCTGATAAAATTTCATCTGTGAACATCAGTTTTAAAAAATCATTTTCATTTTTGTAATTGCCGGCATCAACTTTTAATCTAACTTTGCCTATAAATGACAATGCATCTATCGTTTTCAGTTTCCTACCTTTTTACATGAAAATAAGCTCTCTTCTTTCTTATCAAAATTAGCTGTTCATCTAAATCAATCTCATTATTATCTCCGAAAATGATATTTTCGAATTCATCTCCAAACTCTGAATCACTATCATCAAAATTTTCTTCATTTAAATCTGTCATCAAATTCTCAATCCCTATTTCTGTGAGAAATTTTGGAGGCATTCTGAAAAATCGAAGAATAAACAAGAGAAAATAAAAATCTATCGTTCATAGATAACGTAAGATCATCGGTTGGGGTATTTTTTTGAATCTGTTTGTTCCTAAAGGTCGCCAATGGTAAGGAATTCGCACACAACTGATAAAGTTCGCGAAAAATATTTCCACTCAATTACGGTCAATAGAAGCAAAGTTGTAAATAGAGTCAGGGAAAGTTGTAAAAGGGAGTCTGCGGGGAAAAAAAGGGGGAAACTGTCTCTGGATAGCTTGGTACAGCAATTGTACCGCAGCCGAAGCAAGTGACAAAAAAAATTTTGGTACAACATATGTACAGCTGAGTTGCAAAAATTTATTGTCATTGCAAAGTCAGGTTTTAGATCTGACTCTTCGGCGAAGATAAACATATCTTCTCTGCGTCCCTTAGCGAGGTATGACATTTAGAAATTAATATGTGAACAACTAACCAAAATTAACTAATTTGAAAATGTACACTTTAATCGATTCTGTGTAACATTAATAGCAAGTGACTTTACTAAAACATGCTGAGTATGGTGAACTTCGCTTACTTAATTTGCTTAAAAATTTATATACACCAAAAAATAAAAATGCATCAAAACAAATATGAATATGCACCTGCAAAAGGATATTTAAAATGTAAAAAAGATTTGTCAAAGTATTTTTTATAAAAATAATTATTTATCTTATTACTCTTAAATCCTCTTATTAAATCTTCGATGAAAAATATAGATCATAATGAAATTTAAAGTTACTCATTAAAATAAATAATAATCAAAATGTACATATATATTCAGACAGATAAAATAATAAACAGAAAATCAAAAATAGTAATGCTACATAATTTGAGGGAGAAGAGAAAAAACTTTTGGTTTGATTAATCACAATTCACAGAATTGCAAATCTATTACTTAGTATTAATGGCAAAAAAATGATATTAACAGAAGGCTCACTGAAGTTATAGAATATACATTTTTATGCGAACATTTATAAACATATTCTTGCGAAGACAGTCTGTTTATAATAACTTTGGATAAAGATCATTAATCACTTAGTGATGGATGTTTGCGTTGGGGTCTGGAGCGAAATACACATCACATATCAAATGAAATTGTACAATCTTAGATTTTGAGCATTAAAAGCTTAGCATTACAAATGGAAAAAATATGTATTAAAAATAATATCACTCTCAATTCAATTTTGTTAAAAGATATCAATTTTTAAAATTTAAAACCTACGAAATCACAAGTCTTAAGTTAAACATATATATCAAATTTTAAAATATAAGAAATCATTTTAGAAAGGATTTTATTTTTTACAGTACCTTGATCCTCAGTGGAAACACTTCTAAAATTTATTTTCTTTTTAAATTTTTCTCTCTCTCGGACATGAATCTCCCGATGAGCGAAAACACATATGATGAGAAGAAACATAAAACAATGCCGGTGCATTTATTTTCTTTCCAATTTTATCTCCCACTGGGATCAACGTTTTGATGAAAGAAAACACATAGGACGAGAGGAAGGAAGGCTTTGTAGAAGGACATCATAGGAACAAGTGGCGATGGCCTCCACTGTATTAGACGATAGTTCTCGGCGATGTCCCTCTCAGAAATCGTAGATGGGTATCATTTTAAGGAACGATAACGTTATGCGCCGTAAATATTCCATGAGGGGTTCAGTATGATTAAAATTAAAAAGTCCAAAATGTAAAAATAAAAAAAAGAACTAGTAACCCTTAGTGATAAATGAGCTCACCATACAAAGAAGGCTTGACCGTTTTAATCTTGATGAGGTCCCCAAAATTACTTCCGTGAAGGTCCGTAAGGGATCACCACTGAAAGGGTAATCCCTCTTGCGTAAGGGGCTCGTCGAGAAGTGGAGTTTTTGTCGGGTTCCGTGACTGGAATTCATATTTCTTTCTAAATACAAAATTGAGGCAACTTCTGGTAGAACTGATACTTTTATTATGAAAAGACAGAGGGAAAATTTACAAGGGGAAACTATTACAAGGAAATATATTACTTTGAACTCAGGTCATCTTTAAAAGATAGAAGGACTAAGTTTACCATACTTACGACAGAAGTTCAAATGCACATTGGTGCTTCGTGAAGGAAAATCAGTAATTCGTAATGGGAAAGTAAGAGAACTGCTCGCTTCCTGTGATTTTCCTTTTTGTTGCAAAAAAAAGGAGGACGTTTATGAGTGCAACTCATGGTGCCGAATAGGAATGCTCTCTATCAAGTAAATTAGGATTTAGTTTTTACAATTCTATTTAAAATTCAAATGGAATTAGCTGAAATATCCTACACACACACTGAGCAAAGGTCTACCAAATCAACACGAATAATTCTATAAGATCCCCAAGACGTAAGAACATGGGAGTTTTAACAAAACGTAACAAAAAATAAATCAAAAGAATAAAAATGATTTTTTTAATAAAGTGGTATGGAGTTGACTAGAGAGAAGATGGATCAAACATCCATGTGATAGGTGTCCAGCCTTTAGTAGAGGATATGATATTCCTTGACTGCTCTGGAAGTTTCACATCGTCTAGCTATGGTGAAATTGAGGTTGTCAATGATTTGTTGAAGCATTGCAGCCCTTTCGTCTTGTACCGGGAATCGCAGCTCCGGAATCTTTACTGGCGGAAAGTTAGGTGCAGCCAAGCGTCTTCCTAGAAAGTACCATTATGCTCGATGGGATTTAGATCCGAAGATCTTGCCGGCCGATCAATGCGTTCAACATCATCACTGTGCAACAATTCTTCTACAGCTACTGTTCGATGATCTGGTGCATTGTCGTTCATGTAAAGAAACTACGGACCCATAGCACCTCTAAAAATAACTACACATATACGAAAGGAAAATAATGTTACAATAAAGGGCCCCTTTGACTGAATCTCCATCAAAAATATGAAGGTCGGTACGGCCACAAACCAGGATACCTCCCCAAACGAGAACACCATTACCAAACCGATATCTTTAGATTATGTTGGAAGGATTATTACTAGTTCCACGCTCTCTCCAAATGTGTATGCGCCAGAAACGCTCCTTACTCTCATTCATGAAGAGTACTTTAACCCGTTGATTATCTGTCCATTTCTGGTGTTTCTGGCTCCACAGAAAAGCCTTCTCCGATTAGTAGTACACATACTGTAAAGGTACACACTATATAGGTCTTCGTGCAAACAGATTACTGCTGTGCAGCATCCTGGCCACAGTAAAACGTGATATCGGTCGACCAATCGCTTGTGTCATGTGTCCAGCGATTTCCCCCGCTATCTGCCACCTGATCCTTCTGGCCTGTAGGGCAATATACTGGTCGTCTACGGGCTTAGCTGCTCGTGGACAACCACTGATGAACAGTCTGACAACTGTTCCTGCAGCTTGAAATTCTCTCCAAAGTCGTGAAACGATGTTGTGAGCTATCGAGAATTCTGCAACCACACTTGTCCCAATTCAATCTTCCACCATTTTTCCAATGATTGGACAATAGGTAAAATCATCCAGATGTCGTCTAGTAGATGTATTGTTCGACATTTCACACTGAAGGAGCAATTCGACGTTGCTTAAAGTGATATACGCCATGCAATCACTTTGAGAAATTTTGAGTGGAGTGCTTTATCCCTTTACGACCCTCCCGCATTACGTCTAGATGCATATCTGCATATGTGCTACCATACCTTACCCTTGTTAATCCCCTGATTATTCTTTCAGTCAGATAGGAAACAGAGATTGTGCTACGAAGCAGTGATTATGACTTGAAGTTGTGATTGTGACGGAAAGATGCGACTGCAAAGTTTATCACTTTGTGCAATTTTCACATTAAGAATAGGGAGGGATGCATATTTAAAATATAAATTTTGTATTTCAAAAAAATAAGAAAGTACGTCATTTATTGTAGGTCTAAATTAATAAGGTTTTGTTTGGAATGTATTGATGGCGGATTAGATTCCAAATATTTAAAACTAATATTTATCCTATTACGTGAAATAACTCCTATCCAAACTGGAACTAATATGCTAGGACCTATTACTTAAAAGTAAAAGTTTGACTTCCTACTAGTTCTTATAGAAGTTTGGTAAACTCTACATATATTTAAGGGCATTTGAAATTAATTGAAAGCAGAAATACATTGTTCAGCAATTAACTTTGAAATTCTAGAAAAAGCCTTGCTAAACATATCATTCTCAATGCGATTCAGAATTTCTTAATTATAATTTAGTTTAAAATACTACAAGTAATAAAATAATTTTGAATATGGTAAAGGGGTTACAAAAGAGTTTATTTCCTCTTATTTTGAAAACACATTATGCATTATATTGTCGTTGTTCAAAGGGATGAGTAATGATAGACCGTACAATGGCAATCCGTAAGTAAACAAGAATTCCGGTTTTAAGCCATTTACAGTTTGGGATATTAGTAACCGTAGTAAAAAATAAATAAATCTTTAATGCTATTAGATATCAATAAGCGATCAACTCTCAAAAACTACCTATTTACAGTTATTTCGGAATTCTATTCTAAAAAATGTAGACTTTTTTTCTTCTTTTCCTTCATTAATTTCCGATAAAAAGCATCTAAAATAAATTTTTCTAGCATTTGAATGAGTTCTCCGTTGTGTTGTACATGTAATGTTAAAGTGTATTATTTTACACCATGTTTAACTAAACTGAAAAAAAAACTTAATTGTAAAGAAAAGAATGTGCTATATAACTGTTGTTAAAATTTGTCTTTTTTTTCCAGAATCTCATCGATTGTTTGTCGAAGCTTATGATGAGCTTGCTCTTGGTAAATCACGGTCTTTGAGTGGTTTTAAAAATTCTAAAGGGGCGAATGTGATATCACAAATGAAAAACGCAAAAGACAACAGTTTGAAGACAGAAAAAAGCAATCATTGTTGGATGATGCTAAAAAGCTACAACAACTCGTGAATCAATTAAGTGTGACACGAGATGCCGAGAGGAAAGGTTCAGAAGATAAGAAAATGCATTCCACGTGAATTGGGTAAATGACAGCAGGAAAACCGAAAAACCACTTGCGAAATGTTACTAGCTAGGTACAAAAATAGACAGTTCTTCATCGAATTGTGACTGGCGACGAAAAGTGGATATATTTTGAGAATTTGAAGCTTAAGAGATGATGGATAATTCCAGGAGAACTATCGACATCGACTGCAAGGTCAAATCACTATGAATGGAAAACAAGGCGTTGTGTTTGGAAGGATAAGAAGGTTGTGATCTATTATGATCTGCTAAAATCTGGCTCAACCATTAATATGGAACGCTACCGATAACAAAGGATCGATTTGAATATAGCTTTGCATGAAAAAGACCAAAATATAAAAAAAAAGGCGACACAAAGTGATTTTGCTTCTTGACAATGCTTCATCGCACACAGCAAAAACCAGTAAAGGAAACGATTGGGCGTAAGTTGGGAAATACTTGCGCATGCGATTACTCACCAGACTTGGCTCCACCCGATATTCACTTATTTGCATTGATGGGATACGCACTTGCTAAGCTGTGCTTCACATCACACCACCAAAGAGAAACAGTTTTTTTTTTTGTCGTGACATCCACAAATTGCCAGAGAGATGGGGGAAATGAATAGCTAAACGATTGGCAATATTTCGAATAATACATTTTTTTCCTATTTCTTATCATAAACGTATAATTTCTAAAAAAAAAATTCTATATAAATTTCATTCTTGTTTGGGAAGAAGTTACTTATTTATAGCAATCAATCTTGATTAAAAGTCCCCAAAGTTGATGAAGAGAAGACCGCGAATAACCAAACGTCATAACCTAAGAAGTATACACAAAACTGCTTTAATGTTGCTATAATTACGAGGACTTCTAATTTGTAACTGCCATACTTCTCTTCAGCTGGACTTATTTTCTTCGACATGTAATAAATTGGATTTAACTTTACATCTTCGGCTTCTTGTAATAGTATTCCACCGTTACCTAATTTACTTGCGTCCGTATGTTATTTTATTCTTCTTCCAAATTTGTAAATACACGTAATACTTTCTTCAACTTTTCAAATGCTTTGTTGAGTTCCAAACACAAATCGGTTTTCTTTCCTTATGAGTTCACTTAATGGCTTTACAATTTTTGAGTAGTTCTTTGATGTATTTTGGAAATATCCTGTTAATCCTAGAAAACTTTCTACTTTCTTTACGGTCATTGGTTCTGGTAACTTTGCAACTGCTAATATCTAGAAATTCAACTTTTTGCATTAGGAAAAGACACTTCAAAATTTTATCTCTGGAACATATTTCTTTACAACTTCGAACACAATTTTAAGTTTTTGGAGTCCTTCCTTTTCATCTGTTGCTGGAACAATAAGGACGTCTATTTAACTTACTAAAATACTTTTACGTATGAGGTCACTGAAAATTCTTGAAACTTATCTCTGTGAAACATCTGGGCTCGTGCCAAACTGAAACTGTCCCTCTGGAACAATAAAAGACGTGAATTTTCTGCAATCTTCATCAACATTGATGTCGAAAAGACCTTTTTGTAAATATTTTGCTTCTCGTAAGGTATCTAAAATATCTTCAATGAGAGGTAAAGGAAATTTTTTCTTTCACTAGCTTCTGGTTGAGGTTTCAGTAATCGAGGCACATTCTCGTAGTTCCATCTTTCTTTTTGACCATTACTATTGGACTGGCGCATTCTGATGAGCTTGGGCGTGTGATGCCTTCTTTGAGCCAATCTTCTATCTGTTTATTTACTTCTTCTCTTTCCGTAAATGCTAATCGGCGTGGCGATTGAAGAACTGGTTCATCATCTTTTAAAATAATTCGCATGGTAACATCGGTGCTTGCCGTCCTTTCCTGCTTGTAGCTTTCTATCATTTTCGTAAGTTCTTTTTTGATCTCAGGATCTCCTATGTGATTCAGTTCTACTTTTTCGACGTTTTCTGCTAGTATTTGGATCAGGAATGCTTGATTTTCATATTTAACAAATTCTACGCCATTCTCTCTGAAGTTGATTGATGCTCGTTCAAAAATATCTTAACCTATGACTGCTTCGAACTTCAAATTTGCTGTCGGTACCACATGCCAAGTCAGTGTTTAGGTTTCTCCATTCATTTCAAATTCTTGTTTGAGAGATCCTATCGTAGGAACTTGAGCTTCACCTATGCCTGTGAAGAGAATTTTGTTCTTCGCTAGCTTCGTTGGATAGATGATTCTTTTGCTGGTATTTTCTCGTAGGAGACTGGCCGTACTTCCGTTGTCGATCAGCGCAGAAATTTTCTTGTTTCCAAACTTTATTTCTTTGTTGCGTAGACTTTCATTGTAGTGGTGATAGTGGCACATGTCCGCGTACGCTTTTATGTTTCTCTCGTAAAATTCGTAGTTATCTTAGGCTGGCTTGTATTTGCCTCTTTCGCAGAATCGTTAAATCTTCGAAACTTGGAGTAGTTTGTTTGCGCGTGATTAAGAACATTTGAAGTTGAATATTTTTCTCTTCCGTGAATTCGATTTTGGATTCGTCGATTGAGTTCTCGTGATTTCCTTCATAACTTCCGTGACTGACGGTTTGAGCTTCCTGATGTCGATTGTAATTAGTGGTCGCTGCAACTTTCCTACTTGGTCTGTCCTGCTCAAATTTTCGTGGTGATTCAAATTGTCGAAATTTTTCTGGTACTTTGAAATCTTGTTTCCCCCTAAAATACGTATTGACTGACTTTTGATTTAGTGTTCTCTTGATGACTTCGTACTCTTCAAATTTTTCTGGTTATTCGGTTGGTGAATTTATCCATTGGTCTAGAAAATGTTGCTTGAAGTCGGTAGGAGCTTTACGTTTCATTTAATCTGAGATGATCAGTTTTCTTAATTCTTCAAGATATTTGGTTTTTAACCCTGATGTCCACCCGTCGAAATATGTTGCAATTTCGTTATAATAATCGATCCAACTGTGGCTATAAGTGTTTTGATGCGTGATAAATAACTGGCGAAACTTTTCTGGCGTTAATTTAAATCTTTTTAGCAGCAGTTCTTTAACGTGGTCGTAGTTGTTTGCTATTTCCTAAGGTTGGCGTGAGATGATGTGAGAAATTTCGGAAGGTAAAAGTCCTAACAGATATGAAAACCAATGTTTTTTTAGAATGGTTAAACGTTGCAATTGACATTCGAATTAGAATAAATGAAAAGTGATATCTTCCTTAACTTCATATTTATAGAGAAATTTGGATATTTCTTTTCCTAGTAATTCTAAATTGTCGGTTTGGTCAACCGTTGCGTGAGACATCAACAAGAACTTGGAGATGCAATTTTTTTTCGAATTCTTTTTTGTGGTGTTTCGGCAAGTGTTTCTAAGCACAATATTTCATCTTTCTCTTTTCACTGCTCTATTATACTTGTAAACAAATTTTTAGTTAATTCCTCCTCATAATTGGTCACTTTAACGATTAAGTCCCTAAATTTTTTAACTGTCATTCAAGGCTTCAGATCTAATTCTTCCACGAGGACCATTCACAGATAGCCGACAGAACGAAATCTACTCTCCTACCGACCGCTACACCATCTGCCACTAACGCCTGAAATCTCTTGAGGCATATTAGTGTGGTGCTTGTCTGGATGAGGTTGGAATGATATTGACTGGGGAAGTTTAGTGTTAGTGACGAATCGCGCTTACAACTGTATCTTGACTATCATAGAAGACGTGTCTGGAGACGCCCAGGGCAGCGTGCTGATCCTGCTATCACTACTGCACACCACACAGGCCCTCTGGTCGTTATCAACCAACCAGGTCTGTGGGATCTGGGGTGCCATTTCCCTTAATAGCCGTATCCCTTTGGTGGTCATTAGAGGCACACTTACAACGCAGCGGCTCGTCAACGACATTCTGAGACCTCTTTTGCTACCGTTCCTTTTTCAGTACCCTGGCCTTATTTTTCAGCAAGATAATGCCAGACCACATACGGCCCGTGTTGTTATGAGCTGTCTTACAGTTTGTCAAACACTACCTTAGCCAGCCAGATCTCTCCCCAATCGAGCATGTCTGTAATATGATGGGGAAAAAGGATTGTTGATTACCTAGCCCGACAATAGGAGCAAATTTGGCAAGAAATACCGCAGGAGACCATCAGGGAGCTTTATCACTCTATGTCATGTCGCGTGGCACCTTACATCTAGGCTAGAAGTGAGTCAACACCTTATTGAGATGGTTAATTTGTAACTATGTAAATCTGAAATAAATCATTCAATTTTTCTGAAATTTTAATCATTTACTGTTCTGTACATA
>BMAW01073209.1:152727-181313 GCA_019974015.1 Nephila pilipes
ATTTTCTCCATCCGCCAATTTTTGTCTTCATGCAACTCCTTCTGATGCGTCGTTATTTTTGTTAAAATGTATATAATATTATATATAGTTGTGGTGTGTGTGTACCAATATATAAATCAAATATTCTAAAATATCATGTAACATAATTATTTTTAAATAGATAAATTGTGAAAATTATAAAAACACATAAAATATCTTTTCATACTGCATTTCTATGATTTGTTACAGTACTTAAAAAAATTTTTTTTTTAATTATCTGAAAACTCTTCGTTAAAATCTTCGATTAATTTAAGCAGTTCGTGGGAGAATATAAAGTCATCAATTATTTTAAGACAAATAGAGCAGAATAAAAAATAATGAAAAACATCTTTTTTTTGAAAATGCACTTTAAATTTGATTAATTAGAATTCACTACTCTGTACAACTTATTAATTTTTCACACAAAGTAAAAAGTTAACATTGATTGAAACTCACTGAAATAAAGCAATGAACATTTTTTAGACAAACGTTGACAACAATTTCCTGAGAAAAGCAAAATGTTTAGATTCACTGAAAGGCGAAATTTCAATAATCTTGCAATTATTCAATTTCTCATGTGAGAACGTTAACTAGTTTGAAAAACCACCGTATATCATCCAAGCAATACGTAACTGAACCACACTTGGAACGCGCTCGGGCGTTGAAGTTTACTTCCGACGATGGGTAGCGCAGGAGAAGAGAAGCGGAAAAAGTGGCGGCAAAGAGAGAGAAGTGTGAAAACGAAGTGTCACTCAGTTTATTTATGGGATAGGTGGCGCTGCATGAGCTTATCACATGACTCTGTTTCGTAGCAATATCTATTGAGTATCGGAGGAACTGGTTTTACAGTAGATTGAAAAAATAAAATTAATTGCTTAATAATTAGATGGAAATTCCTACATATATATATTCAGATTCTGATATATATATATATATCAGATTTGAAAATATTCGTGATATTGTTTGAAAAGATTCTATTTTTACAGTACTTGGACTCTTGTGTTGAAATATCTGTAGATTTATACAATTTTGAGCTCTAATACTTTTTTATACTGAAGCACTCTGGATCTTTTTAAAAAAAATTTTCTTTCTCGGGAGTCGACGTCCCGAAAAGAGCCTATTTTAACACACTATGCAGACGATTATATGAAGATCACTTGCAAGGAATGAAGAAACATTCAAGACACGAACGAAGAAGTTGATGCTGGGAACGAACTTCTATAAATTTCTGTTGTAGTTTATCTTTGTCATTCGGGGATATTCTTGTGAGAATTCCTTGCTAATTCTGAGTGGAGCTGCAAAATTCTTGTCTTAAATGTGTGTCCGCATTCCCATCTGCAGCTGGAAATTTTTTTTGATTCGGGCGGAAATTTCCTGCATCCTGGGCTAGCATCTAATTTTCTCTCCTCCAGGCCAAGTGTTTAAATTCTTCTCATTTTTCTCTGCATCCCGGCCGGGCCCCTAAAATTGTTTGTAGTTTATATCTGTAGAGGTATACAGTTAGTCCAGTGGTTTGCTCTTTTGCAAAGGACTAGTTGTTTTCGGGTTAATTTCATTAACGGGTTCCATGGTCATTTTGAGTTTTGTATTAACAGATGAAACAGCATTTGGAGTTATCCTATTTTTTTTACTAGGACTTTTCCGCTGTTCACATGAAGAGTGAAATCACGATCCAGTGCTTCCAAGGGAAGATATATCGGGCTAAATGCGGAAGAAAGCAAAGAGGCAGAGTGCGATGTGCTCTGTGGTTTTATTCAAAAACAAAGGATGCTGCATGAGCTAACTCATGATGCCGATTCGGGGTTCCATCTATCGAGAAAATGAGGAACCATTTTTACAATATCATTAAAAAGGAAATTAAGAAGTTGATAATTAGCTGGAAAATCCTACTGTACTTGCCTTTTTACAAGATATATATATATATATATATATATATATATATATCTATATATCTTTCTCTCATATATATATATATATATATATATATATGCTCTCTCTCTCTCTATATATTATTAATAGATAATGTTGTATTTAAATATAAAATATGTGAATCAATTTCAAATAAATACTCCTTTGATTTGAAATTTAAAAAATTTAACTACTCTTTCTTGATGTTAAGATTTCTAAAAGATATGATTTATATCTCGAAAAATAAGGACAATTATTGCTTTAACCCTCTTAGCGTTATGCACGGGTCATCCCATCCTGTTCGAGATACTGCAAAAGCGTTCCAAACGTATAATTCCATGTGGCTGTGAACTCGCCGAAAACGGTAAAGATGTATATTTTTATCATTCACAGAATTACTTCTAGCTCGTTTGAGACGTATTTTTTCAAAATTCTTTTCCCCCCTTTTAATGTTTAGCATCTTGATAGTAACTGTGGAGGATTGGGGAAACACAATGATCATTGACAGGAAATTTTATAGCACATTAGGGAACTCAACTCTTGCCCTTTAAATCTGAGACTTTCATTCAAAAGGGGAAAGGTAAGAATTTCTTTAGTCCCCATCTATAAGTGTAATGGGTATCAGTTTCAGTATGTCAGCTTGGTTTGTGATTTTATTGGGTTTGATTTAAATAAATTCTTGGCCCAGCTTCTGCGATATAACCATTTTATTTTTATTTAAATCAATCCCAAAGCCGCTTTGAAGTTCAATCTCATGAATAAGATAGATTTTATTCACATTTTTTTAAAATTAATATTGATTTGAAGTTTAAACAAATTTTGGTGGGGAGGGAAACTTACTATTTTATCAATTTGGACAAATTATTTTTTCTGTGTCTTCTTTTCTTGCTAAAATGTCAAGTTTTTTCCTCTCACATTAAAATTATCAGAAAAAATTAAGTTCTTATAACATGTCTATAAATCTCTAAGAATATCGCTGAATATATATCTGTAAAATATTTATGTTTAAATTCAAAGAATTTATGAAAACATTAAATATATTCTGTAGTTTTATTTGTGTTAATCACTACTTTCAGTTTTTAAAATAATAATTATTTCTTTATAAGGTGTCAAAAATCAATAAGAAATTTCAAAAAAAAAAAAAAAAATGAATGCCTCACACACACAAAATTAGGAATGTTTTAGGCTTTTCAACTATTACAAATGAATAATTTTTAAGCTTGCATTACTTACTTGATTACATTACTTGGATTTTTTTTTTTTTTTTTTTTTTTTTTTTTGCAGAGCATTATGGGTAATTCAAAAAGGAGTAAAAAACATTTTAGTGAATATTTAAAAATGAATTTCTACTTATTAAGAAAACAAATAAAATGACATTTCTTTGGTTAAATGTATAATCTTGGTTAAATGTATGCAGCTTTAAAAATGATAATGCAAAACGCATTCGAAGAGAAACACTGTTTGAAAGCGAAAACTATAATTTTGGACTCTATGCAACACTGTGGTTCGAGAAATAACAATATTATAAACGGTATATGGACGCATGAATGTAAATAAATATATTTCTCTATAAAATTTGAGAATTAGTGGATTTAAAATGTGTTTGAACAAATGTATTTGCTTTTCTTTTTGCTGCATATATCTATTTGCACACTTCCAGTTTCAAAAATGTACTATTGCTCAATTTTTGACTTTGTTAAGGTATGTGCATACTCAAAAATCACCTTTTTCGTGGAAATTTTCGAAAGTTTCTACATTACTTTTTATAAAAGCCTACATATTTACGATTTCAAAAATGGTTTGCAATTGCTTTTGAAGTAGTTAGTTAATGCATTATTCTAAGTATACAATTTTTTAATAAACATTAAAATCCTTATTTGCTTTTTCTGAAAAATTCTATTTTAATTTTTTTATAACGAAAAGTCTCATTTCTTAAGAAGCATTTCATAGATTGAAATGAAATTTTATCACCTTGTTCAGTACATTTCTAGGTATTTTGTAAACCTCAAACATAGCTTTCAGTTATATAACTATTTATTTAGAGCTATTTTTTTATTTAATTTTTTTTTCTTTTTTTTTTAAATCATGTTGTGTTTATGTTTTGGTATAACTCGATAGTTTAAGAGATAACTGCATTTTTCAGCTTCACAACACAGATATATGTATATTAAACATATTGCTGAAACAAAAAGTTAAATATATTAATTAGAATTTATGGTATGAACTTAAGTGTCAATGTCAAAATTTTTACTAAATTTAAAACTAATGTATTCAAAATTGGAAAACTACAAAAAAAAAGTCATTAAAATGACTTTTGAATTTACAATTTTATATAGAAAAAACATAAGTGTTCACAAAAGTTTCTTTTTTAAAAAAAATGTGCTCTAAAAGTAGGTATTGATTTACCTCAAAGCATTTTATAGAAAATTTTAATTTTTTTTATGTGTCTGATATTTTTATCATTTTACATTCTGATATTTCTGTGTCTGATATTTTATCATTTTAAATCAGCATTCGTGTACATTTTATGTATTTTATAGAATAAAAGACATCTATATATAGCTGTAATAAACACATATAGCTGTTTTTAGGTACAATTTGTAAAATGGACTGAGATTAGTAGAGGAATATGATTTTTACATGTTGTGAATATTTTGGACTGAACTAAGACATTTATTTTAGTCCGTTTCGGTTTGAGTAGCAAATCGTAAACAATTTTGCTTTGAGGCTGATATTGAATACAAAAAGCTCATCTGCTATTCAAAAGTGATGTGGTTTAATTTGAAACCAGCACACACACAAGCACAAATAAAGCGCATTTTGAAATTATATGATCCGCTACCCTCATGTAATTTAAATTTGGAAAAGTACTTTACAGTTGGGAAAAAACCATCACCCTCTACATAGATCAAAACTTGCGCTCTGCTTTCTCCACAGCCATGTATCATTTTTTTTACAAAATTATCCAAAAAATTAAATGTAAAATTTCAACTGCAGTTTTTTATTGCAATGTAGAGCGAGATATGAGGATTCATTCATACCGTTAATACTAAAGAATAAACTAACAATTTTGTAGGGTTGTAATCCTGGGATTAAGGATACATTTCTAAAATTTAAAATTGCTTACAAAATTTATTATGAATACGTTGAGGAAATGTCTGTCAACTTCACTGAACTAAAGTGTTTTGAGTGTATTGTTTTGAAAGATAAAATTGAAAAGGGTGAAATTTTCTTATTTTTGTTTACTACTTTTGAATCTATATTAAAATTTTCTACTGAAGATTTTAAAATGTTATCAGGAAAAAGAGTACCTCTAATTTTTTGTGCTTCAACTGAATCTTCGACTTCTTCAGCTAAGAATTGCATCAATTTAGTAATATTTCCTT
Organism: Nephila pilipes; assembly: GCA_019974015.1. Lineage (NCBI taxonomy): Eukaryota > Metazoa > Arthropoda > Arachnida > Araneae > Nephilidae > Nephila > Nephila pilipes. Next base: position 158,040 of record BMAW01073209.1, read on the forward strand.
CAGCCAATTTCACGTGCTTAGCATATATAATCCAACGACAACAGATTTCTTTAGGAAATGCTCGGATAATTTTTGGCTCTAAAATTCTTCCATATGCTTCAGTATTTTCGCCAAGAGCATTTAGAGCCTGTTACCTTCTGTTACATTCTATGTAAAGATCATTTAGTTCCATAGGTGATGGGTCTTGAACTGCTTTCAAATTTTCCCAAGTAATCTAAATGTGACTGAATTATTCTATCTTTATTACCTTATTTTTCTTCTAACAATTTTTTTGTTGTTTCATAAGTATCGCCTGTGACATTTGTCCCATCTACTAGTCTTTTAGCTTCACCATCTAAGTAACCTCTTAAGAAAATATGTTTGTCAACAAGTGAAAGGCAAGCTTTAGAGTCAATGCAAGAATTAAATCTTTCCCAAAAACTTGGAAATTCTTCAATACCGCCAAAAAACGTGTTAATTTTAATTGTTGGCAATTTTACTGACATATTTATATTTGATGGTGGTGAAAATTCTGAAGAAGAAACATTATTAATATTTGCACTCACCTTCCGCTTAGTATTAAAAATCGCCAACTTGTAGGTATCAAAACATTTTTCACAATCAACAGTATCTCGCTCGTAATCCTCGTCGTTAATTAAATCGTGAATAGCTTCATTCACAAGTTTCAAATCTTTCACAGTTCCCTCTAATTGTTCAACATCGAAGAAAGCTTTATCTATTCCGTCTGCATTATTTAACTTTCCAGTTAAGCGAGTAACCTTGGAACGAAGAGTAGATCGTTTCAATCGTAATTTGTTTATGTTTTCGTCTGTCGCCATGTTTATCCTTTTTCGTACTTACTTGCGTAATAATAAGTTCGCTTTACCGGTTATATTTCGGCACCATTTCGAACAATCGTATAAAGTAAAGATACATATCGGGTGGATTAGCGTACTTCTTGGCGGTTGGGAAAAATTCAAAAAGGAGATAAATTGCCAATTTGGTAACTCATCCAAAAGTCGTAAAATCGTAAAAATCTTGTTTTTTGTGGTAACCCTACTTTGAAAGGAGATCTCGTTTCTATTCTGACGATTGATTTATTTTATTTCAATATATTCTAATTCTTATTTATATTATATATATTTTAATTCTTATTTATATTATATATTATTTAATTTTTAGCCTAGGCTATATTATATTTTAATTCTTATTATCTATATTATACTATATATATTTGAGTTTTATTTCTTATTTATATTATACTATATATATTTGATTTTTATTTCTTATTTATATTATACTATATATATTTGAATTTTATTTCTTATTTATATTATACTATATATATTTTAATTTTATTTCTTATTTATATTATACTATATATATTTTAATTTTAATTCTTTATTACATAATATTATACTATTTATCTTTGATTTATTTTAATTGTTATTAATATTATACTGTTTATATTTGATTTAATTTAATTCTTATTAATTTTTATTTTATTATTAATTATTATTTTTATTTTATTATTAATTATTATTTTCATTATATTATAATACTTATATTTGATTTATTCTAATTCTGTATTATCTATATATTATATTTCTTATTAATATTATATTATTTATTAGTTATACTACTTAATTATATTATTTTTTAATTTATTTAGTTATATTACTTAATTATTTTATTTTTTAATTTATTATTTATTACTAATTTAATTAATGCAGAAGAAAGCATTGTGAATGATTATACATTTAGAGATTTCCTTCACGCGATCGCCATAGTTTACCCGCCTGATCACAGACATCCCTCCATCATAAGGTTAGTGCTTTTTTCACGTTTTTTAAAATTATTTTCATGTTTTCCTCAAATGCTGATTTACTACGTTTTTTTGTTTTTCGGTCATAATTCCACCTATTTTCTTACCTTTTTTCAACATTTCGTAGTTATGTTATATATAAGTATATTTATTGATAAAAATCTTATATTTATTTTAAATTTATTTTATACAATCTTAAATATATTTATCTAAGTTTTATTGTTTTAAGTAAAATTAAGATCTACCCTATTTCTTATTTTAATGTTTGCCACAAAGCGCTGATTTAATATGTTTTTTGTCTATCGGATAAAATTTCGCCGTTTCTTTAACATTTCTACCGCTTCGGCTCATGTTTTTCTATATTTCACAGTTAACATGCTTTTTGTCCAACGGTCAAAACGCCATCTCGATTCCAACTTAAGACTTTGAGAATTCCGCATTTGGCGCCACTTTGGCGCGATTTTAAAAACGCGCCAAGAAGTACGCTAAATTAGGAATTTACCAAGTTATCTAAGTAAAGTATAATATTAGACAGAACAATTTGTTATAATCACGTATAAAGTACGAACGTAAAAACAAGCGATCTTCGGATAAATTCTTTTTATTCCGTTAACAAAACATGACAGACATAAACATTTTAAATACAGTTGCCACTCAAGATAAACATAAAGATTTAGGAAGTACATTTAGCGAATCCGAAAGATTATACATTTAACGAATCCTAAAGATTATACATTTAACGAATCTTAAATATTATACGTTTAACGAATCCTAACAATTACAAATTAAAGTTAAATCATTACACACACGCACACACACACACACATACACACACACATACACACACACAAACATAAAAACACACACACACACACATATATATATATATATATATATATATATATTTGTGTATAATGATTTAAATGTATGCATTGACATTAATGTATTGTTAATGTATGTCACAAAAGAAATATTCAAATTAACATTGATCTGAACTAGAGATGTGCGTGCCGTGTACCCAATGGCTACCCAAACCATCACACCAGGGGCAGGGTCCCTATACCAATATCGAAGGTAAGAAGACGACGAGTGGTTTCCTCGTAGCCACCAGACACATATACGGCCTTCACAATACTGCACGCAGTGCCGGAACTCGTCTGAAAAGAAGACATTGTGCCACTCCTGTATCCTGATTTGTCGTTCGGCGCACCAGAGTCGACGTCTCTCTCTATACTGCGTTGTCAAGGGAAGCCAAGGTAATGGTCACCGGGCTGACAATCAACGCTGCTGCAAACGTCGTTGCACCGTATGAGCGCATACTGGCCTGCTGCAAACATGCTTAGTTCCTTATTAATGGCCCGTGATGTGGTTGTAATGTTTTGAAGGTTCCCCTCGTAATACGCCTGTCTTCTCCGGTGTTAATCATGGGAGGGAGTGGAGATCCTGCTTGCCTTTCAGTATGACTCTCAGCAACCCATTGATTCCCTATTCGCTTGATAGTGGTTGGATTTTGACCAATGCGACGGGTAATATCATGGAACGATAATCCACATTCTCGATAGGCAACAATGCTGCCTCTATTAAATTCCGACACTTGCTGGTAAGCATTTCTTCTTATTATTAGAGGCATAAGACAATATTCTGTGTAAACTCCAACCTTACAAAGCGCTTTTCGAATGAGAAATCCACTACAGGGCTTTTCTTCTATGCTGCGCTTCAGATGTTTTTCCCTGTTGCGTTGTCTAAATGTGCTGAAATATTAATCATTTGAATATCCTTCCTTTCATTAGCATTTGACGTTCTGCAGATCAATTGATCCTGGTGTGACAATTTTAATGGCCAGTAGTGGATATATATACACTACGTGACACTAAAAATGCAACATCAGAAAAGAGTACCTTAGAAATTAAGCAAATTTAAGTGTAGACTCGCGTCTCCGAGTTATGAGTATGACGTGAAATGGCAGCTCTCCTGCTCACGTTGAAGAAGTTATAAGGGAAGAAACCTGCAAAATGTTCAGTTTTTGTGTAGCTATTTCTGCTACGGAAATCATCATAATTTTTTTTTTCTTGTATCAGATGACGATTGTAATAGCCCAGAATGCCAGGCCGTCGTCAACGGACACAGTGTCATCAAACAGACGATTTTATGAGGGGCATGGTAATCGGAATGACAAGGGCAGTTGGTTCATACTGTAAATCTTAGTTGACACATACTTGGAAGCATCCACAGTGCACCGGCAGTGACGAAAATGGTTAGAATAAGGAATAGTTTCAAGTTTAGGGATGGCGGTACAGTTAGAAAGACGTCAGTACACGTGGATCGATGCATCTGCCATGGATGGGTAGTAGTGGACTTGGAAGTCGTTTTTATCTAATTCTGCAGCATGTTCGATACACCCTGGATGTTCCCATATCGACCCAAACCATTTCCCATCGATTGGGTGCTAGTGTCCAGCACTCATGGTGGCAGTTAAGAAGATTGCCATTGATACCACAGAGACACCAACGTCTGCAATGGTGCCGGGATCGAGTGATGTGGACGTCGGAATGGCATAGGGTTGTGTTCTCAGATGAGTCACACTTTTGTTTCTCCTATGATAGTCACCGCTTAAGAGTGTGCGCGACGTAGAGTTAGGTCCGATTCGGCAGTAATTGTGGAATGCCTCACTGTGTGACATCTCGGCATCATGGTTTGTGTAGGAATCGCTTTCGATTCCAGGTCACCTCTAGTTTGTATTCAGGACACTATGACTGCTCAACGACACATGGAATATGTACTGTGGTCAGTGACATTTCCCTACCTGCAGAGGGTGCCCTATACCCGTTTTCAGCTAAACCGCACACTACTCGCATCATCATCTAACAGACGGTGCAAGTTGTACATATACTTCCCTGGCCACCGTTCTTTCCTGATATCTCATCAAATGAACACATTTGGAAAGTTATTGGACTCCTCTTTCAGACCCTGCCATTGCCGTGTTCAGAATACGAACTATAGTAAATGGTTCACATGGAATGGACAGCCATTCCTTAGGATGCCAAACTTACTCTCATTCATTGATTCTCACATATTGCTTCGCGTATCACCGTCCACGGTTGTCATACAACCTACTGCGCCAACGTTGTTTTTTTTTCTCAGTATAATGCATATATTTTCGAAATAAAGATCACTTATAGTTCGTTGCTGTCCTTCTTTGTTTGCTGAGTTTCATCACTTTCTTACCTTCTTACCATTCCTTCTTTGTGTTGCAGCTTCATTGTCGAGTAGTATATATATATATATATATACAAATGGAAAAATAATTCTCTGAGTAAAGTATATTTATTTTGCTTTCAATCAGAGAAATGGGATAGTTACATCATGAAACTTGCGGTAGAAACATGCGTCTTTTCGCTTTTGTAGCCGAATCAAAAAAGGAAGAAACATTGGCTATTTCGATTTGAAATGCAAGGATTATTTAGTTTCCTGAAGTATTGCAGATGGAGACGAAAAGTCTAGTAGGGATTATCCCTATTGTTTTAAAGTGTCGGAACCTCTGACAGAGCAGGTATAGAAATTGCATTATTGAATTAATTAAAAGATTAAATGGAATTGTACTAGGAAATAAGGAAGAATTCCTTACTGTGTTGGTTAAAATGTAGGATAAATATATGAGATTTAAATTTTCATATTTTTCAAAATTTCTTTTTAGAAGTCATAACCACTTTTTAAATAAAATATTTTAAAATAATTTGTTCATGGGGATAGTTAGGCCTTTAATTCTAGAATAAAACCTAACAGTCTAAATTCTGTTGCAACATTCATTGTAATTTTTTCTATTTTCTTATTTTAAAAACTCGTAAGGCTTTCAAAAGTTTTTGAAATTTCGTAAATTATTCTACTTAACTGATTTATAATTTATACACACATTCTCTTTCTTTATTTCTCTCTCTCTCTCTCTCTGTCTCTCTCTCTCTCACACACACACACAGATTTATATGATGTCCAACTTAAGTATTTTATTTTCTTCATTTTTTAACTTCATTTTACTTTATCCCAATTACCTATTTAGTAATCCACTCAAATTAATCATTCAACCAACATCTCAAGTTTTAATTGTTTCTGTCACCTTTAAAATACTAGAAACTGACAGGCAGGGATCTTCCCAGTCCTCAGAAAAATAAAAGCTGATACAATCTGTTCCGTGCTCTTTTTCTTTCCCTCTTACGAATGCTCTGCAAACAAAGCTCTTACAAACGTCGCTGCTATTTTGTGATATCTACTCTCGGTGTACCCAGGAAAATAAAGTTTCTTACATACAAAAGGACTGGATTCTTCCCATAAAACTACTACACGAGAATATGCATATTATATATATATATATATATATATATATATATATATATATATATATATATATATATGATGAATGTGTGTGTGTGTCAGACTCTACATTTTGTAACCGGAAGAAGCATTCTGTGTCTCGAGCTAAATTATTCTTGAATATTCTGTTTAATTTCGATTGGCAACGCCAGTCCAAATCTAGAAAGTAACCAGAACTTAAGAAAATGGCGACATTGTGTGTACCTCGAATTCAATTCTGTCTTTAGAACGATAATTCACCCCACCTTCTGATTTAAATCATTTATGTCCATGTGTGTGTGTGTGTACGTCCAAATGAAAATAAACTGTTTTTTTATTTTGAAGCTCTCCCAAACTTTGAATTTGAAGATCGATAGAATACAATATTAGTGGTACCTCACTTCGGGGACTTTGGATTATTATTGAAATGTGTATTTATGAAATTAAAATTGCAGTTTGAATTTTGATTTCAAATGTAATTGATAAATTTATCCTTGAATTTGAACTCTACTTGAAAGAAGTGTGGAGTGAGTAATTTTGAACTGTATTATTTGAATTAGAATATTCTTATTTTTGATAGAATTGAACTATACATTATTTTCTTGATTTACTATTGAATACTGAATTATATTCAATATGGGTGATTTTTTAAAGCTTAAAAATTAGCGTTCGGCCTATAAAGCGCAATTAACTAAGTTGTTTGCTAAAATCGAAACTGATCTTAATGATCGAGATTCTGACTTATGGATACTTGAACGCGAATTGGAACAGTTAATAATTAAAGATTCTACTGTTAATGAATTTATTTCTGAAATAGAAAAAAGTCTGAAAACGGAATTAATTGAAAAAGAAATTGATGCATGTTTGGAATATGAAGATAAAGTTATTCTTTACAAAACAAACTCAAGAAGTACAACGTATAAACAATTACAACCGGAATGGGATCAAAATTATTCTGTAATTAGCAGTACTAGAAATTTTTCTCTAGAAAATAATGTTTGTATTCCTCCAGAAATAAAACTGGTAAAATTACCAAAACCTATGGTTTCGAAATATTATGGCGATCCCAATAAATACTTAAATTTCATGAACCAGTACAAAAATGCTATTCATTGTAATCCATCATTACGTGATAATGATAAGTTTTAACCATTTAAAATCTTTATTAGGTGGAGTTGCAGCGAATACTATAAGTGGTTTTAGCTTTACTGAAAAGAATTATGCAGTAGTCATTACACTCTAGAAATAACTTTTCGGAAATCAGGATATGTTAATTCATACGTATTTAAGCAATCTATTGAATATATCTCTTATTAAGAATATATCTGATATTCATGGATTACGTAATTTGCACTCTATAACAAAAAAAAAGTACGCTCCAAGAAGGAGTTGCCCGATTGTATGCAAAGACATTTGAATCGAACACACACATGATTAAAATTTGGTGTCCAATGAATTGAATAGAGGGAGCTGCAAAGCATCGGAACTGTGCACTCGGCAGGTGTATATAAGAAGCGATTCTCAATCTGATGGTCAGATTTTCTATTGCATTCCTATTTAGGATAACTTCAACGACTGAAAAAATGCCTCGCCGCAGGATTCGAGCTCATTACGAGCAACTGTCAGAGTTTGAAAGAGGTCGTATCATTGGATTGAAAGAGGCAGGTTGGGCAAATCGGAGAATCGTTCGTCATATGGGTCGAAGCGATGTAGCGATTAGAAGATGCTGGCAAAAATGGGTGGACAATGGCAGATTTCAGCGTCATAATGGAAGCGGTCGACCTAGGGCAACAGCAGATCGGGAGGACAGAGTGATTGTCAGATCAGCTGTCACAGCGCCTGATTCATTGTTATCAACCATCAGACGTGCAAGCCGCACACGAGTGTCCACCATGACCATTCACAAACGGCTGATCTATGCTCGTTCCAACCGCTACGCCAGCTGCCACTCACACCTGCATACTGCCGAGCCAGATTACAGTGGTGCTTTGCTCGATCGGATTGGAATGATGCTGACTGGAGACGTAGTGTTTAGCGACGAATCCCACTTCCAACTGTGTCCTGACGATAATCGAAGACGTGTCTGGAGACCCCCAGGACAGCGTGCCTGTCCTGCTTTCACTAATGCATGCCACATAGGCCCTTAACCAGGGGTGGGATGTCATTTCCTTTAATAGCCGGACTCCTTTGGTCGTCATTAGAGGCTCACTTACAGCACAGCGGTACGACGACGACATTCTGAGACCTGTTTAGCTACCGTTCCTTTTGCAGTACCCTGGCCTTATTTTTCATCAAGATGATGCCAGACCACATACGGCACGTGTTGTTATGAGCTGTCTTACAGTTTGTCAAACACTACCTTGGCCAGCCAGATATTTCTCCGATCGAGCATGTCTGGGATGTGATGGGAAGGCGACTGCATCTACCAGGGAACATTGATGACTTAGCCCGACAATTGGAGCAAACTTGACAAGAAATACCGCAGGAGGCCATCAGGGAGCTTTATCACTCTATGACACGTCGCGAGGCAGCTTGCATCTAGACTAGAAGTGTTTCAACATCTTATTGAGCTCAATACTTTGTAACTATGTAAATCTGAAATAAATCATTTAATTTTTCTGAAATTTTAATCATTTTCTATTCGGAACATAATTTTCCTATCCACTATTTTTGTCTCCATCGAACTACTTATACTAGGTGCCTCGTTTTTTATTTCTTTTTAAATTTTTATTTATTTATTTATTTTGTTATAGAGTCTATATGACATGTGTGTAACCCGATTTCGAAGTTTAGAAGCTTTATTGGTCACTGAGATTACATAAATTTGTTTACTTTGTCCAATGTTATTAAAATTGCTTCCTTGTGAATTTCCTTTAGAATTTACTCGCATTCAGGACAATCATAAAAAATGAAATGTTCAGACTCTCATCATTCAATTCATAAGGAATGAAACTGAATCTCGCTAAAAGGCATTTCAAATACATAAATCACAATTAAAACAATCAGAAATAAAATTGCAAAGAGATATCAGAACATACGGAAGGAATAGGGTTAGAAGTACTTGTATAAGCAAAATATAAACACCTATTGTTCAAAGGCGCCTTTCAGTCATATCTAACGTTACGGATTCGTTAATATCGACAAATGATTTATGCGTATTCTGTGAAAATAAACAACATAGAAGCGAAAATTGTTATATATTGAATGCAAATGAAAGAAAAGAATTTTGCAAACGTCATGGGTTATATTTTCTTTGCTTTATACCCGGATATCGTTTAAAAGATCATGATGAGAAGAATTTTTTTTCTAGTTTATTTTGCTCGAAGATGCATAATGTATTGCTTTGTTTTAAAAGGGAAAATAAGGAAACGGAGACTTTGAAATCTTCTAAAACTGATAGCACAGCATCAGAACCTGTCAACGCTGAACAAAATAAAATTGATTGTACGGTTTTCAATCATTTGAACAATGGAAAAAAGAAAATTTTATTGCAAACTGCTTTTCTTAAATTGGTTGGAAAATTATCGAGTAAAGTAATTCACTCTCAATATGATTCAGGTAATCAATGATCATTTATTCAAAAGAACCTTTCAAGAAGTCTTTTGAGGTCTTTGAGTAAAAAGAGTGGGAATGAACTATTTATTCATACTTTGACTCGAAGGCTCCAATTCGAATAAAATGTATCGTAATTTCGTTACTGGCAAAGGAGTAATGTAAAGGACAGTTTTAGTTGAAATTAGCCTTACTAGATGGCTGCACAAGTCAGCCAAACATGTGGCTTGTTGTTAGAATAAATAAGTAATCCTAATTATTAATTAATTAAAATTTAAAAATAGCATTATAAAATATTACTGATACACCATATAATTTAAAACAATATTTATTAATTTTTTAACTTTATTCATTTATATTTCTGTATTTTGTATATTAATATTTTGGTTAAATTGTATCATACTTTAATTGTAAATTGAACTGTGATCATTGAAAAAACCGTTGTAATTTGAATCACTCTGCTTGTAGCTTCGAAAACATGATGTCGTGTATTTGAAATCGGATGAAAAATAAAATTCCATAATTATCCACAACTGGTGAAGAAGAAATCTCAATTTCTTTTTTCTACATATCGCAACCTAAGTAAATTAAGTCTAACTAATTCTACTATCTGAAGTCACAAAAATTGTGACCGATAGGAAAGCATAGTTCGTTATCGGAGAATAGAGAATTGCTCGCTTTTACATATACAAGTGTTATTAGAAAAAAACCTCAAATGGTTTTGCTGATTACAGCAAAATTAATGATCACGGATAACTTCGGAATGTTTCATGAAATGCGTGCCTTTCTAAATAATGGTAGTTATGACAAACTTAATTTAAAGAAAGAACAAATAAATATATAGTTTCAGGTTTGAATAAGTGTTATCATCATACAAATTATCGTCTGTTATAAGCTCGGTTGTTAAAACAAGAATTGCGAATCTAAACGGAACTTTCGAAAAAGGAGTAGAGCTTTTGATCGTCTCGAATATAACAAATTACACACCTGCTAAAGAATTTGATAGTAATACGTTTGAGTTAGATCATTTCAAATTAGCAGATGTCACTTTCAATAAACCAGGTGTTGTGGGTATTTTGTTGGATGCAAAAATATGTTATGAACTCTTAAAGGCCTCCTAGGACAGATATAATTTTGCAAAATACAGTGTTTGGGTTCATTGTTACTTGCAGTATTCCAATTAATTTCTATTCATTGTGGGTTAATTACGGAAAATTTAGATACTACTTTGAGGGTTTTTGGGAAATTGAAAATGTCGAGGTAGAAAAGGTAGAAAATAATGAGAGTCTAATTTGTGAAGATCATTACTTGAAAACGTATTTCAGGAATGACGATGGACGCTTTTAAAAGAATTACCCCCGTGTTTAGGTGAGTCGAAGGGCATCGCAGTTAATAGACTGAATTCTCTATCGCAACGCTTGAGAAGAGAAACTGAGTATTTGAAAATATATAGGGGATTCTTAATCGAGTATGAGATTCTAGGCCATATGCAGGCAACTAACGAAATTCCAAAATACATATTATGCCTTATCATGTCGTTTATAAACCGGAGAATAGTACTACAAAATTACTGGTTGTTTTTATTGCTTCAGAAGCAACATCGGCTGGACAATCTCTTAATGATAATTTGTATGCAGTATATGTTATCCAAGATGACTTATTTTATTGTAAAAGTAATATTAAACCAGGTATGGTTGTGTTGTTAAAGGAAGATAAACTACCTTTGTGTGCTTGGTCAATTGGAAGAACTGACAATGTCATTTATGTAAAGGATGACAAAATTAGAGCAGTGAAGGTCAGAACGCCTAAGGGCACTTATAAAAAAAAGTATTTCTAGTGTGTGCTTGTTACCAATTTCAAATAATATGATGTGGATTTTTTGTATTAACTATTGCAATTGTGTAGTATTATATTATATCTTATATTTCCTCAATGCTTAAGTGATTATATTATATCTTATATTTCCTCAATGCTTAAGTGATTATATTATATTGTTAAATTCGCTGTAACTGATGTAATTTTTATGTTAAATTCCACTTGTTGTATTTTCTGTAAATTTACTTGAAACCTTGTGTTTCAAGGTGGGGAGTATATACACGCCACTAGATGGCGCTTTCTTGAGTCGAAAGAGTTTCATGTTTTTTATTTGTATCAGAGAGAGCGAGAAGGCTGTAACGAGTAGGACGGAACGCTGTCCCCCAATAAATAGCGTTTGTGGAAGAAAAAAAAAAGTGATTATTGCGTTCTATATGCTTCTCCATGTGCCTAAATGCCTCTTCATAATTGTTTATCTAGATATTTTTCTAGGGTAATTTGGCAGGAGTTTGTTATTGAAAAATGGCGCATTTATTGCAAAGATTGTAATGCTCCATTTTGTGCCATTCTACGTTTTAAAGTGTATCACACACAGAAACAAATTTTGGTAAATATAAAAATTTAATGTTTTATAAAGCTTAGAATTCCGTATTAATTAGTATTATTGCGTATTATTAAAATATCTAATTTATTCTTTTAGATATTTTAATATTTTACAAACTAATATTTATGATATTTAACATTCACTAAATTGTTTAAAAGTGCGAGTACAATTGTTGTAAATATTACATTGATGTATCGCAAATAATTGTTTAAAAACTCAATATTTTAGAAACTAAAATTTGTAATATTTATCGTTTAATAAATTGTTTAATGGCTTAAGTGTTACAATTGGCGTACATACAGCATTAATGTACCGCAAATAATTATTTAAAAATTAATGTTTTAGAAACTAATATATGTAATATTTATCATTTACTGAAATGCTTATAAGTGCAAATTACAATCGATGTTTTTATTATATTCGTATACCACAAATAATTCTTTATAAACTGTGCAAATTACAATCGATGTTTTTATTATATTCGTATACCACAAATAATTCTTTATAAACTATCTTTTGAAAGCGAGCGAACTATTCGTATCACCGTCAGAAAAGGGTGTCAATTTCAGCAACCATTTGATCGTAGCGCTGCGCGTCATAGGAGAACGAAAACTGTGGATTCGCCTAACCGTCAAAGGGTTAATATATCAGATGTTGCATTTAGTTACCTCAAATTGTAACTAAATGCAACATCCGATATTTTTTCAAAAGGCCATCAAACCCTTTAATTAAATTTTAAAATATGCTAACTCTTACATTTTCATAAAAACTGAATATCAAATTAAACCAATATTAATTTTGACAAAATGAAACATCAAGCAATTCCATCTAATCATAATTACTATTTTAAATAAAGATTCAACATAATATGTTTTCCAAATAGAAATAAATCAAAATTTAAAGTACACATCATATATCACCCAAACACGCTGCAATATTTTTTTTTTCAAAATTTTCTCATTGAAAAAATTCAATTCCGAATGAATTTAAAAGTTAGCATAAACACAAAATGTAATATTTTTTACTTCTGAATTCATACATTCATAAAATTTATTTAATTAATTGTTAAGGAAGAAATAAATTTAAAACTTAACTTGAGTTGAAATGTGGAGTATCCAAGCGAAGACCAAAATTTTTTTAAAGCCAATTCATTGGAATTCTTCGTTAAAGTGGATGACTAGGTGGGACTTAAGCGGTTTTTTTTGTAGTGGTTGTTAGGCATAGTCGTAATAACTGAAGAAGTAAAATGTGGAAGAAATTGTCGAGGGCGGCAATATCTTTCAAAACAGAATTCTAGAATGCCTTGTATACACCTTATAACAAATTATATCATTCACTCTTGATGAAACGCTGGTTAACTGTATACTATTAGTTGACTTTTTCAGCACATTCTGTTTGCTTTCAAGCTTCTTAAAATTTAGAAGAGTACTTGATGAATAACTAGAAAGGAAAGCATCTGTAAAGATTTAGCACTAAGAAGAGATTGTCAGTGACAGAGATTTGCTTTAACTTCAGATGGTCCCGGCCTTGGAGCGGCACTGATCTTGTAATTCCAGAGGTAACAGGAGACGATGGTCGTAGTCAACATCAAGCACCCCCTTCTATCTCTCTTATTTCATTTTTAATTAACTTTTAAAGGCAAGGAGACTATCCTACCTACTTTTGAAAGGACTTACACCTTTCTTTTAATTTATACTTAAATAAAACAAGTCGAGAAGTTCTAGTTTCACTGCTGTTTTTTATTTCATTTTCGTTGAGAGAGAGAGGGGCCATAGTCTATGGCTGAAGATACAGCCGCGCCGTTTCAGGAGAGCAGAAGAGAGCAGATTTTACAATCATTTTGAATGGATCAGCAGCACAGTGTCGGCCTGCACGATCGAAGCGAAAAAAGAATGAATTTTCCCTTGCATTTCTTTATATACAAGAAATTTTAACTTAAGACCACATGGTATATGTGCAGAAATACTCAAGGACTTTCGCTGCAGACAGAAAGTCTGGTAGGGATTATCCCTGCAGTTCTGAATCCATGGGAAAAGTTGACATTACAGGTTTTAAGAGCGCTTGATTGATAAATTCAGGTTAAAAAAGTATAGTATCAGGAAATAAGAATAAACGCTTTACTTTTAAGTAAGAGAATTGGAAAAATTAGGAAATTAAATTATTATTCTGTGAATCTGTTACAAAATAAAGTTGAATCATCTGTTTCCGGACGAAGTTAACAGGCATACCTCCTCTGCTGTTCTTTCAATTTCTTGCACGAATGGAAGTGAATAATGCATGACCATGAAAGATTTTGTGATCAGATGGCTCTATCTGTAAGGTTCTGTAAATACTCAAAATTTCAGAATATGGGCAAGAGTGAATCCTTTCCAAAGGCAAACAATGCCTCATTATTCTCAAAAGGTCATTGTTTGGGGCGGGTTTACAACAGCATTTATCGTTGGCCCTTTCTTTTTCGAAGAAAAAGTATCTGAACCTAAGGAAGAAAAAGAATGGTTCTTTTTCTTCCTTAGGTCCTTGTCACCTGTATAATCAAGAAGACACGCTATGAATTTGTTTTGCGCTACCATTTCATTCCAGACTGCGACAGCGCGGACGTATGAATAACACAATTTTTATGCAAGATGTTGCTCTTCCGCACATTTCAAATCCAGTGAAGCAGCTGCTAAGTATGCATTTTAGAAATGACAGAGTTATTAGTCGCCCTGTCCCAACAACTTGGCCACCATGATCTCCTGACCTGAGCCCTTGCAACTTCTGGGTGTGGTGTGTGTGGGATTACCTAAAACATGTTGTGCGTGGGATACCGATTGCGAACTTATCTGAATTGAAAACATTCATTAAGCAACAAATTCACAACATCACAACCGATACACTACGATCTGTAGTGGAACATGCTGTTTTGCCCTTTGAGCTTGTGACGGAAAACGGTGCACAACATATTGCACTTTTCTTAACAAAGTCTTAATAGCTTATTCATGACTTCTTTTTCTTGGTGGTTTTGTGGGGATGCACCCGACTGATTCCATATCAGATGGTTTTGAAAAATCAGACAAGAATTTAGAACACAACACATTCTAATAATCATAACGATTTCGTAAGACATTTAAAAGAAATTTTAATCGAGGAAAACATATGCTGATGAACTGACAGCTAACAAAGCAATAAAGAAGAAGGAAGTCCCTATTTTGGATATACCAAGTTACTTTCCCGGCGATTCTTCTCTCTGCTTCCTTAGTTACTTTCCAGTGCTATCTTATATAACGATAGCAGGACTTAAATTCCCTTCGGCTTCAATCCATTTCATCTGGCTGGTTTTTTCAGATTGGTCTGCTCATTTTCATAGTGGTAGACTGAAAGGTGAGCAGTCATAAGATGCTACAATATTCCCCCTTCAATCAAGAACTCTGGAAGCGAACTGCAGGACAGAACATCTTTCATATCGAGTAACAACATGAGGAGAAAGAACAGCAGAGGAGGTATGCCTGTTAACTTCGTCCGGAAACAGATGAGCTGGCTTCAAACGGTCTATGGAAACTGTATGTTATCTCTCATCTATTTCTAATGTAAACACTGTGAGAATTTTCTTCACTACCTTATATGGACCAGCATAGGGTGGTTCCAGCAGCTTTTGAACTCGTAATTCGTAGGGAAACGCAAGATGAATGAAAGATATCCTTGCTAATGAATACAAAATAAGTATGACAGGGATACAGGAACTGGTTTCAAAGCACGAACAGAGCGTCTCAGGGATTGCAAAAATCCTAGAGCACCCTCATTTACGGAGGTACAGGAAAATAATTCTCCAGGAAGTTTCAATGTAGTTCCATAAATCAACTCTGCAGAACATGCTGCCATATCGTCTTTGTAACTCGTCTGAATCCTAAGTAACACTATAGGAAAAATATCGAGACAACTATCAGGCATATGTGACATCTGAGCAATCTTGAGTTGACGATGAAATCTTTCTACTGCACCGTTGGTTTGGAGATGATAGAAGGTGGTCCTAATCTGAAAAACACATAAATATTTTGAAAGAGAAGTAAAAATACATCTTTGAAAGTTAGTGCGAAATTAGAGGTGATTTTTTCTTGAACCTCAACATGAACCATTTTCATGGATCATCTGTACAAAAAAGCGTGGGCAATAGTATCAGAGACCTAATCCGGGCGGAAAGGCTTCATACCAACTTGTCAACCTATCAACACAGGTCAATAAATGCGACATCCCTCGAATTTAATTGAAGGACAACAGCATTGTGAACGTGAGGAAATCGAGCATTGTGAACGTGAGGAAGAGGATAATTGCCAAATTCAGACCTAATGTTGTGTTGAATCTTAGACTTTCAACAATCAAAGCAGTGTTTGTACCGAAATTCGCAATCAGTATTCATGGACTTACAAAGAAATCTGAAAGATACAAGTTTCTGTATAGATTTAATTCCAGGGAGCGACGAATTATGAATGCTGTCAAAAATTTCTTTCTGAAATGGTTTTGTGTCGTAAGGACGTACAATACCAGTCGACACGTCCAAAAGAGAGGGTTTTCAGACGTTGTCAAACGCATGGGTCTAAGATTCAAACCTCTCCAAGGAATCCATCATTGCATTTCGTTATCACAATGCTGCTCCTCAGCTAAACAACGCAAATGGCTTAAAGCTTAGAAAATTAATTTACAAAATTCTAGAAAAGGCATCAGCTACAGCATTACACCACCAGAAATGAAACATTTGTCAATTGTAAAACGGATAATGTAACCTAAAATTCTAATATGATGCGGAGAACTATTGTCATGTCTTTTCCTAAACGCATAAATGTGGGTATGTGATCAGTGTAAATTAACAACTCCCGACCTTCCAACATATAACGAAAATGTTTTATGGCTAATTATACAGTGACAAAAGCTCGCGATCAAAACATTCGTACAAGTTTAACGATTTATTAAAAACATTTAAAATAAGATTAAATCGTGAGAAACATAAGCTGACGACCTGACAGATAACAAAATAATAAAAAGAAGAAAGTCTAAAATAGGAGAGAGAACCGGATAACTTCCTTGGCGATTCTTCTCTCTGCTTCTATGAACCTTTTTAGATCCTTTTAGAACTGTCAGCTGGCGACCGGGCTTAAGTATCCCTAATGCCCGAATCTTGTATCTGCAATGTGCTAATGATAAAAAATGGAAAACTGAACATTTTATGAAGGGAAATTTGAAGAAAGAAGAAATTTCAATATAATTGTCTGAAAAGTTTTTAGCATTGAAGTTGAAAATTTTTAAAATATGAGAAGTCAGGGGTATGCTTTTAGGTTTCTTTTTTTTAAACACTGTTGCTGTATGATAAAGCTTCGATTGTAAGTTTAATTGATCTTTCAATTAATGGTTATACGATGTAGAATTCAAAAACTTTCCCTGTAGGGAAATTAAAAAGATTTCTGTACTCATCTTCAGAATTTGTATAAAGTATTATGAAGGATTTAGAAAACTTATTGCGAATAAAAGTTTCATTGATATTTTTTTAACTGACATCTATAATTAATTCTAATCTTTAGCACTATGTATGTTGAGTTTTATCGATTAATTTGGTAACTGGGGCTTCTAACTGAATTTATTTATTTTCTTTCTGGAATGTTGTATTTTTTTCTTCAGGATTGGAGAGGAGTTGAGATTCAATTTCCAATTGAATTTCGTTTTGGGAAACTGGTTGAGGAGAATTAGTAGTTAAATTAATAGGAGGAATAGATTTATCAGTAATATCGATTGCTATTTTCTTGAGCTTCTTAATTTTACGTTTTTTGCGAGGGGGAGATGTAGAAACTGAATTTGAATTTTGGAAAAGATTTTCTATAGAAGGTTGCAGAATAGTTATTGATATTTGGTGATAATTATCTTTAGCCCTGTACGTCACAAAAATAGAGCCAAATTAATTCACCTCTTTCAATAGTTCTGATTCTACTTCGGCAGTTCAGTACGAACAGCTTCTTTTGGGTTGGTTTGAAGGCAGTACTACATACATTTTTTTAATCATCTGGATTCTTCAATGCTTTGGGATAAATGTTATAATTTATCGCTGGCCGTGAATGGCGGGATATGATTTTTCTTTTTGGTTTTGGTATTAATGACGTCGCACTAGATGAGACACGAGGGCTCTTGGCGATAGACTTCATAATTTTGAACCTCAGTCAAGTGATCAGGTCGATATCTGAGCTGGTACATCCCTCTCATAACTTTCACACCACGACCATGGGAGGATATTTCCTCGACAGATTTAATATCCATCATCCCCGGCTACACAGCGGATCTTTAGTGGCATCATGGCTAAAACCCATAACTCGATAACAGCCGCCTGTTGAAACTAGAGAATAAAGGTCGCTGCGCACCATACGAGAATCTTCCTGAGGGAGTTGTAACTACCTTGCTCGTGTTACCCAGTTACGTTTGAAATTTAGTAGCGAATACATTTCTCTGTTTAAATATGTGTGGTGTGAGATCACAGAAATAAATTAACTTAATGATGCCAAGAAAGTCCGTTTTCTAAATCTCATGGGTTCATATCATTCAACCAATGATATGAATAGATACGTGTCTGACAGATTAGAGAAATTTCCATTATTCTCAATTGCGAATATCTAGTGTTAGTTTACAAATTTTTTTGGTGCCAAAACTCGTGACCGTGGCTCTAGATAATTAGCTATAGCGAATTGATTATTTAGATAATTAGCGAACTGATTAAGGGGACTTGGTACCCCAAAAATGACCAAAAAATCGATTTTTTTTATTTTTATTTAGAAATATTCTCTGAATAATTATCTTTCGATTGATGTACTACTTTTGTATGTACGAGCACGAGAAGGTTTAAAAAAATGAAATTGAAAAATGTAAAAAAAAAAAAAAAATGTGACTGGACCACGCCCCTTTTTTAGAGATGTCAGTAATTTTATGTTATTTTTTTATTGATACTTTTCTAAAATTAATTTTTTTTTTCATTTTAATCATAACTGTAACATTTTAGCGTTCTTTTTTTGTGACTACAACTTTCATTACAAGCGATTTGTTGTTGATATTTCGTGTTTTGTTTGTGTTGTGGATAGCTAACTAATCATAAACGCGTTTTATATTGAGAAAAAAAAGTTTTGACGTTTTACATTGAGAAAAAAAAACAGTTTTTATCAAGACTTTATTTTATTATTGTTTGTGGCTTATTTTTTTGAGAATTGAAGATATAAAATACCTCGCGTAAAAATTCAAATGAACAGTAAACATTGTTAGTGCAGTGTCATTCAAATGAACAGTAAACATTGGTGTAGTGATGCTGATAATAAAGCTGATTCTACATAAGAAAAATTTGTTGTTCCTACTGTCAGAATTGATTAGTTATTAAATGTTGAAAACACTGAATGTTCCGATACTGGAAATTTATTATTTGTGAACTTTGAATCAGTAAACTGTTTGACAAACTGATGTGCCTGGAATTTGACAAAGAAGTTCTTGTGCTTTTGAAGTTTGTGCTGTAGAATTAGCAAATGAAAGGCAAGCAAATACAGTTCCTGATATCAATTTATGGATTACACAAGCATTCTGCAACATAGATAAAGGTAATTCAGCCATCAAGAAATTTTATATCTCTTTGAATGTCCTGCCTTTTTCATCGAGGACATACAGCAAATGTACTAAACTTCTTCACAAAGCCTATGGTATTGCTGCCAAGACTATGCTAAAAGAAGTACATACTGAAGCACGAAATGCATATGAAGTACCTGCTGATGTCCCATTTGTCGACATAAGTGTTTCTTTCGATAGTATTTGGATGACACGAGGTCATACATCTTTAATTGGCATCGGTTGTGTCATCGATATACTCACTCGCTATGTTATTGTCTTTGAAGTTATGTGCAAAGTATGTCGACATTGTTCCATAGCAAAAAGAGAATTTTGAAAGTCAAGTGCAAAGTATGATATGTTGAGTGAAGGGTATAAGAAGTAGTGTGATTTCAATCACACTGGTTCATCGGGTTCGATGAAAATGGAGGCAGCATTGATACTGTGGGAAATATCGCAATCATTGGGATTTCAATATCCTACATTATTATCTGATGTAGACTGTATAACTTTCAATTACTTATCTGAAAGAAATATCAATGAAGATAATGTCAAAATAAAAAAAGAGGAATGCATAAACCATATGAGTAAAAGGTTAGGTACTGCTTTACGGAATGCTGTGAAGGAATCGAGAGCTCGAGACATCTCATTAGGTGGTAAAGGTTATGCAACTTTGAAAGAAACTACCACAAAGAAATTAACTTCTTATTTTCAGAAGACCAAATTAAAAATATGAAGTGTCATGAAGACTCTATAAGCTATATGCATACCTTTTGGAAAATGCACACATGATATTGGTGTAATACTGGAATCTCGAAAAAAATTGTTTAGAATGAGACGCAAGAACTGAAAAGATCAGTGTATATGTAAACTAACAAAGAAAGCAGTTTTAAAAAGAGAAGCATTAATGATAAAAAAGGAAGGTGTTTTATATAGACCAGGATACTTTTGAGGTTTAAATAATAATATAAATATGTATCATAATTTTTTTCATTATAAAATGTGCATGTATAATTTTTATATTAAGGCAATTAATATAATTTTTTTTTCATAATTTGTGTTTTTATTCATTATATATATTCTTATAAATATAATATAGGTGATATATGAAGAAAAAAATTTTAAAAATGGTTGTGTTTATTATTGTTTTACATTTTCCTTCATTTTCATTGTTCGTTAATTGTAATTAACACCTGGAAAAATATTATCAGTTATTAAAAATATCTAATGAAATTTTGTGAAAATGCTATTATTTCAAAGAAAAACATATAGCTTATGATATAAAAGGGTATTTTAAGTTAATTGAAGTATATAATATTTATTTTTTCAGAGTTATAAACTTTAAAAGGGTTTTTCTCAGTTTGTGTTTTTTCGATACATCATTGCATTTAAAATGCTACTCCTCCCACAAATATTAATCAATCACTTCTATTTTTTTCTGTGTGTTATATATAATACATGTAACAAAATTAGGGATCCATTTTGCAAAGAAATCAATACTTTTTTTTAAAAAAATAATAATGTAAGATATCTGTGTTTTCGTTGAATTTTAGCATGCCGACCAACATTTTATTTTTTTTCTCCAAAACTTAATAAGTTATTACAAAATCGATCCCTAAATTTGTTTAAAATATCCTTGAGAATATTACAAAAAAATTTTCATAGTAAAAAATTAATAAATAAAGGAGGAGTAGGGTTTTGAAATTTTTCAAATTTTTTTAAAAAATTTTAAATTTTTAAAATTGTGTTAATAATATATTCAAATTTTCACATAAAATCATTTTCTTGAATAGAAACACTTCAAAGCTTGCTAAAACCAAATTTTTAAATGCATTAATAAAAAAAATGGTTCAGGGGTACCGAGTCCCCTTAAATTACCAGACATTTTGATAAATAGTGAAGGGAATCTGAGTAATTAAAATTAGTTAGAATGCATATGGAAATTTTGAAAAAAGCTAGAAAAACTGTCAGAAAGGCGGTAACTGATATGATTAAGTCAAAAGAAAATTAATTAAAGAAAGATGATAAATCGGTTAATACAATTGAGATATTATTAGCGAAACTCATGGATAAAGAGGAAGGTTTGTCAAAATACGATAAAGATATTCTACATTTATGTAAAGTTGAATAAATTGAAAAGGCAATAGAAAAACAGCAGACATATAAATTAAACAATATTATTAAGGGGAAATTAGACGCAAATAAAATCTAAGAAGTAAAGAAAACGAAACCACACACAAACTAATTGGAAAAAAACGAGTATTTTTAGAACAGAAATGAACATGAAATCGCAGTAGAACTCCCTCGTTTGCAATTACCTCAGTATGATGGAAATATATTAAAGTTTAATGAACTTTATTCTGAATTGGAAGAAGCCATACCCAAAAATTCGAATCCCAGGAATGTTGAAAAAAATGAATGAATTAAAATCGTATCTGACAAATGAAGTGGAAGTAGCTATACGCGTTTTATCTTTGAGCTCTGAAAACTGTGAAGTTGCATTAAAAATACTTAAAGAAAGATTTGATCGAAAGGATATTGTTATACATTCGCATGTGTCAAAATTTTTAAATATAAATTCAGTGTGAAAGTCATACAACATTATATCGCTGGATAGATTGTATTCTGAATGCGAAACACATATTCGATGATTGGAAAGTACCAGAATAAAACCAAACAGTTATGATTATTTATTATATCCTATACTGTTTAAAGCTATACCCAAAGAATTATCCTTAGAGTTAGTTCTTTCGTAGAACTCATGCGAAAGATAAAAATGATATATCTGAGTTATTAGAATTCTTAAAGGATGAAATTAAGCATCGTGAACGAAATAAACATTTAATAAGAGAATTTAATTACAGTGAATTTAATGAGCGAAAAGAAGCTAAATTGAATTAATTCGAGACACTCACCCAAAAATATGAAAATTTTCATAAAAATAAATTTGATTATAGTGGAAAATTTAAATTTAATTCGAACATTCCATCCACTTCAGCAATCGTCGTTGATGTAAATAATAACATTTTTTGCGTAAAGCTCTAAAATGATCGCGATTATAATTCCTGTCCTTTATCAATCGAACAGCTTCCCGAAGAAAAAAATGGTTTTAGTTATTTGTGTCTTTCAAAGGACACATTTATAAAAAATGCCAGTCGAAAAATGTATGCAAAACTTGCAAAAGCTGAAAGAGTGAATTAATCTGCGAAAGTATAGTTTCCCCCCCCCTCCGCCAATATGACGTAGAAAATTCCTAGGATGTTATGACCTCTGAAGTGGTGCCGGGTGTAAACGCGGATGATTGCGAAATATTACTCAAAACAAGCTCAGCTGTAATACTCTGTAACAAAAACAACGACGCACCAAAAAGGAGTTGTCCGATTGAGACAAAAATTGGTGGATAGGAAAATTATGTACAGAATAGAAAATGATTAAAATTCCAGAAAAATTGAATGATTTATTTCAGATTTACATAGTTACAAAGTAACGAGCTCACTAAGGTGTTAAACCAATTCTAGTCTAGATGCAAGCTGCCTCGCGACGTGTCATAGAGTGATAA
>BMAW01073212.1:0-14511 GCA_019974015.1 Nephila pilipes
TAAGAGCCTTAAAAATATTAAATTATGAAAAAGACAAGTTATCGAATATATTACTATTAAATATCATTTTACAAAAGTTAGCATTAGAAACGCGTAAACAATATGAATTATCACTTATAACCACTGAAGTTCCAGATTTTGACGATTTAATAGAATTTTTAGAAAAAAGATATTTAGTTTTAAATAATATTAGTCGTAATCTTTCCGTTAGATCAAAATATTTTGAAAAAGGTAACAATACTAAAACACTATTTGTCAAATCTCCGAGTGTAAATTCTGCCTTATGTTTATTATGCAAGAATGTTCATGCACTATACAAATGTGAATCATTTCTTAATCTTACTCCAGAAAAAAGATATGCATTTGTTAGAAATAATAATCTATGTTTGAATTGTTTGGGTCTGCATAAAGTGGCATATTGCCGTTCAAAGTTTACTTGTATCACTTGTAAATCGAAACATCATTCGTTACTTCATAGGACTAAGTTAGCATTGCGGGGTCAAAGGTCACAAGATCCCTCTCCCGAAGGGGAGAAACAAACGGAAAGTTCCAAAACGCCTTCCGAGGAGGGTAATAGCTCCCAAGGAGTGACGTCATGTTTTGCTTCGGAAAAAAGAAAAATAGTATTAGCAACTACTGTTGTTTACATTTCAGACAGGAGTGGTCACTTTCAGAAGGGACGCGCGATCCTTGACAGTGGTAGCATGTGCTGTTGTATAACATCAAATTTTGCAGACTTGCTGGGCTTGAAAAAACTTAAAGTTAATATTCCGATTTCAGGTCTTTCTGGTTGTGCGGTTAATATTAAAAATAAAATAAATACTTTAATAGCAAACGAAGACAGATCTTTTTCTGCTGGATTAGATTTTTTAATAGTACCCAAGATCACAGACTTGTTACCAGTGACAAAGCTAGACATTTCAAATTTAGAAATTCCAGCAAACATTAAATTAGCTGATCCATTCTTTTTTGAGCCTGGAAAGATTGATCTATTGATAGGAGCAGAGCTCTTTTTTGAGTTACTAATGGAAGGTAAAATTGCCTTCCCTGCTCACTCCTTAACATTTAGGGAAACAGTTTTTGGATATATATGTACTGGTGCCATAGAGGGCTCCCCAGAAACACAACATTGTGGGTTGCTCACTCAAGAAAATTCTATAGAAAAAACACTCAGAAAGTTTTGGGAACTGGAATCAGTTTTATATGAACCCAGCTCAAAATGTAAAGAAGAAATAGAATGTGAAGAGCATTTTTTAAACACATACCAAAGAGATGAAAGTGGAAAATTCATTGTGAGACTTCCTATAAAAGAAAATTCAGAATTAGGGGAATCCTTGGGGATTGCAAACCGAAGATTAAATAGTTTAAGGAAGCGTTTGCATTCTAATCCTGAAATGTATACCCTCTACTCTAATTTTATGGAAGAGTATGAAAAACTAGGACATATGGAGGAACTAAAGGACGTTTCTTCACATCATGCAAAATATGTTATGCCTCATCATGGGGTTTATAAAGCAGATAGCAAAACTACAAAACTTCGAGTAGTTTTTAATGCATCTTCGCTATCCTCTAATGGAGTATCTTTAAATGACTGCCTTCGAAAGGGAGGTGTAGTGCAAGAGGATCTTTTTTCCATACTCCTAAGATTTCAACATAGAGTTGCTTTCACAGCTGATGTTAAAAAAATGTACCGGCAGATACGGATCGACCCTAGTCAATGCAACTTGCAGTGTATTTTATGGAACAAAGGTCTTAAAGAAAATCCTAAGATATATAAGCTGTTAACAATTACGTATGGAACGAAATCTGCTCCATATCTGGCAACGAGAGTCTTGAAACAGCTCTCTATTGATGGAAAAAATACATTCCCTTTGGCTTCTGCGGCTGCATTAAAGGACTTTTATGTCGATGATATTCTGACGGGAACGGATAATATTGCTTCTGCTATGGAATTACAACGCCAATTGATTGCCATGCTAAAGTCTGGTGGCATGGAACTGCATAAATGGTGCTCTAATGAAAGAGCTCTGATGAAACAAGTTTCCTTTCTTGATAAGGAATATGATTTAGAAGAAAATAACTCTGAAAGTGTTAAGACTCTTGGTTTAAGTTGGAATCCCAGGGAAGATAACTTTAGTTTCACTATTTCACTTAGTTCCAACAAAATAACCAAGCGCACTGTATTAGCAGAAATTGCTAGCATTTTTGATCCCTTGGGTCTATTAGGACCAGTAATTGTACAAGCAAAGATTTTTCTCCAAAAGTTATGGCTTTTGAAAATGGATTGGGATCAAGAACTTCCTCTGAAAGAGAGAAAATTTTGGGAAAGATTTAGAGATGTCTTACCAGAACTTAAGAATTTGAAAATTCCTCGCTATATCTTTACTGACTCGAACGTAAAGGATTTGTCTCTACATGGTTTCTCCGATGCAAGTAAGAATGCTTATGGAGCAGTAATATATCTTCGTTGTGTTACTAGCTCAAACGAAGTGAAAGTGACATTACTTAGTAGCAAATCAAGAGTTGCACCAATTAAAGTGTTAACCATTCCTAGACTTGAACTTTGTGCAGCTGAACTACTCTCAAGGCTTATGGCCAAGGTTTTTGAATCTATTCATTTTAAAATTAATGACGTGTATTTATACTCAGACTCCACTATAGTGTTGACTTGGATTGACTCTTCACCACATTTGTTGAAAGTCTTCGTTTCAAGCAGAATCACCCGCATTCAAGAGCTCACTAAAAACTTCTGCTGGAAGTGGATTGACACTGCTTCAAATCCTGCAGATCTGATTTCGAGAGGAGTCAATCCAGATCTAATTGAAGGCAATTCATTGTGGTGGCATGGGCCAGACTTCCTTCATCAAAATATTGCTGAATCTTTCATTGGACCTGATCCTTCTTCTGATAAGGACTATCTGCAAGAATTCAAAGGAACTCACCTTGAAACAACATTGACTCTTACTACCACTGACACATTCCTTGATCTTCTCCTGAGTGTTACTAATAACTTTTCTAAATTAATTCGTGTTATAAGTTTTATTTTCAGATTTTTTCACAACGCTCAGAGCCCCCGGAACAAAAGAAGTGGATCTTTATCTCAACAAGAGCTACAACAAGGTAAAAGAATCATAATCCATGCTGTACAGGTAAGAGAATTTAGGGAAGACTTCAATAATCTGCGCAAGGGCAATCCAGTAGTAGGCAAACTTAGGAACTTGAATCCATTCTTAGACAAAGATAATACATTAAGAGTAGGAGGTCGTCTCCAACATAGTAATTTAAATGTAAATCAGATGCACCCTATGATCTTACCTGCAAACCATAAACTGACTAAGATGATCATAGAACATTTTCACAAGAAGTATCTTCATCTGGGACCTCAAAATTTACTTTATAGTGTTAGAAATGAATATTGGCCTTTAAATGGCAGAGCAATTTGTAGAAAAATTGTCCACAGATGCATTATTTGTTTTAAAGCTAAACCTGTGACAGCAGAACAAATTATGGGCAATTTGCCTAAAGAGAGAGTTAATTCAAATTTTACGTTCAACAGTTCTGGTGTTGATTTTTGTGGACCGTTTTTCATTAAATATAGAGGACAAAGAAAAGGTACATTCCATAAAATTTATGTTTGTATTTTTGTTTGTATGGTAACAAAGGCAGTTCACTTAGATATAGTGTGTGATTTGACATGCGAGGCATTTATTGCAACTTTAAAGAGATTTTTTGCTAGAAGGGGTAAGTCGCAACGACTGTTTAGTGACAACGCTACAAATTTTGTAGGTGCAAATGTAGAACTTAAAAAATTGTTCAACCTTGTGAGAAAATCTGATAATGAGTTGTTTAACTTTTTAGCATCAGAAGAGATTGAATGGAGATTTTTGCCTCCCAGAGCACCAAACTTTGGAGGTTTATGGGAGGCAGGAGTCAAATCTTTTAAACATCATTTCAAAAGGGTTGTAGGGAATTCGAAATTAACTTATGAAGAGTTTCTTACTATAACTTGTCAGATTGAGGGAATTTTAAATTCTCGCCCACTTACACCTTTATCCGATCACATGGAGGACCTGGAAGTATTAACTCCGGGCCATTTTCTTACAGGTCGAATGCTAAGTGCCATTGTCGAACCTAGTCTTGCGAATGTTCAGGAAAATAGACTTAAATTTTGGCAAAGGAGTACAAAAATAGTACAAACTATTTGGAAACAGTGGCAAAATAATTATTTAAATACTTTACAACAACGAAATAAGTGGATAATTACAAAAAACAACATTAAAATTGGTGATATGGTAATTGTTAAGGAGGATAACCTTCCCACTTGTAAATGGATTATGGGCAGAATTGTAGACATTTTTGTTGGAAAGGACAATAATATCAGAGTGGTAAATGTTCAAACACAAAAGGGTATCTTTAAGAGATCTATTTCAAAAATTGCTGTTTTACCAATGGAAAAAAGTGATTAATATAATGAATTGAAGGATAATATTAGTTTTATTTCAACTTGTAAATATTTTGCTAAAAAATTGTATTTGCTTTTTATTATATATTTTT
The DNA here is from genome assembly GCA_019974015.1 of Nephila pilipes. Classification (NCBI taxonomy): domain Eukaryota; kingdom Metazoa; phylum Arthropoda; class Arachnida; order Araneae; family Nephilidae; genus Nephila; species Nephila pilipes. The sequence continues at coordinate 4,555 of BMAW01073212.1, forward strand.
GATCATTTATACTAATAATATTTGTGAATAAGGTGTATTGTTGTTATGTGCTTGTATGTATTGCATTTATAATTTTGTGTGAAATTGTTGTGCTTCTTTTCCTGAAATTGCTATTTCAGCGGCGGGCAGGATGTTCAGTCCCCTGTCTATTTTGTATTATTCCAGAAAGGTTTATTGTAAAGCCACTAGATGGCGCTCTTCCTTGTAATAGGGGAGAATTCTTTTTGTTTTTGAAGAGAATGCTTTTGGATGTAAAACGGTACGGTTGTTGATTCGCATATAGGTGCGAGATCCAATATAGTTTGGATTTAATAAACTTTATTTTTGTTTAAATGGTCCGTCGTTTCAAATTTCAATTTAGTTTTGTTTAAATGGTTCAGCACCTGAAAGCAAATGTTTCGCTTAATTTTAGACTATTTTGATGGTATTCGCATAATATTTGAACTGTACGTTTAACGTGAAGTGGAACTAAAAGTGTTTCGTAATATATAAGACTTTAAGAAATAATTATTATTGGCGACTGGCTTCTCCATTTTAAATCGTGATGAAGTTATGATTATGGTGTTTTTTTTTAAGCTGGTCTTTTTCTCTCACTATCTTCCATTCTACGTCACATGTGAGATTGAGTCGTCGCTTATGATTTACAAAATCAGATCTAATCTTTTCAAATCAAATAGGCGTATCAAACAAAATTCATACTCAAGCAGTGCCATCTATCAGTGATTTTAATAACCATCTTTTAGTTGTATGAGTACTCACAAAACTTTTTCAACATGCGCTAACATAACAAATAAAACCTTTTCTCAGTGAAAATTTTCATTTTGATCCAAGCCACACTATCGTAAGACAATTACTTGATTTTATGATAAATTTTAAAATACTTCGGGGAAATTAACTTGTATACAACATTACATATACACTCGCAAAATATCCCAAACAAGACAATTACACAAGGATAAAGAAGTAACATGGCTTTCAAGTGAATGCATCCAGCTGTTACAATTGTTTCGAGAGGCAAACTTAATAAAGAAAGGTTTCAATGAAAAAAGGGTAGCGATAGGCGTCTTCCTCAACGTACAAAAAGGTTTCGACAGAATTTGCCTCATATATAAATTCATTCAACTTCAGTTTCCTACCTATCTCATCAATATCATTCCAGATTTCCTCTCCGATAAAACATTCCAATTCCGTTTTTAAAAAAACCAAGCCGAAACTGCACAGGAAGTATTTTAAGTCCAGAATTATTCAATTTATTCGCTTCTTATATTCCCCAGTACGAAAACATCGAAATATGTACATTCGCCGATGATTCCGCCATCGTTTCCCAAGGAAGCAACCCTCTAGATGTTCAAGCATCTAAATCTACCTCCTCATCCTCCAATTTTGGTTTATAAAATGAAGAATTGCTATTAACACCGAAAAATCTGAAGCAATAGTCTTTTAAAAAGGAAATTTTAGAAACAAACTCAAAAATTTTTGTATTTTTAACAGAATTAACTAGTGCAATCAAGTAAAGTATCCTAGCGTCCTCATCGATAATAAGCTCACCTACCGTCCGCATATTTTATTATTAAGAAAAAAATGCAAATCTGATTTTTCCAGCGCAAAAACCTTTTGAATCAAAGATCCAAAGTTTCGATAAAAAAACAAACTTTTAATATACAAAATCTTCCAGTCATCACTTATGGGAGCCAAATTTGGGGGATTTCGCGAAAACAAATTTTAATATTCTTCATCTTGAACAAAATAAAATATTACGCTTTATTACACATGCACCTATTTTCATCAAAAGAACTCACTTTCTTGAAGAACTTCAAATAGAACCCATCACCACCTGAATCGCAAATTTAGCATCTTCATTTCACAAAGACGTTTCAAGCCATATCAATTGAACTATTAATAGCCAAGTTTAGTTTCAAACTCAAAAACAAAAGTAAATATAAATATTTGGAACATATAAATATTCTTTTAATGCATTCAAGTTTGCAATTCCTTAATCTATTGTAATTTTTCTTCTTTTCAAGTAATATAACTCAAACCGAGTAAGAAATATCTCAGATTTCTGTAAACTCGTAAAAAATTACAGTGCCAAGAAGGATGAAGAAGTAATTGGGTTATTTAATGGGACAGGACTCGAAATTGGTAATGATACGGCCAACAATTTTTAAAAGTATAACAAATACTATTATAAAATCCGGAATGCTAAGTTATAAAATGGATAAAATGAAACAAAATTATATATACAAAAATCGAGCATTGATGGTAGCCATTAAAAATGGAAATTCAATTGTTGACGAAAAATTTACTATGGAATGAAATTTTTTAAATGACAAAAAAAAACACGAGAAAAGATCAGGAATGAAAACTTTCACCTGCAGTAGAGCCCTATTTTGTTTACGACTGCCAATAGTTTTGAGTACCCTCTCTCTGTAACCGCTAAGAGGAGTTGAGAGTTGACACATACTCTGTCTCAGCATTCTTAATATCCGTACTGTCAATGTAAAGGGTAAAATTTGTGAAAGAGTTTCAGAGCTCATGAATTGGAGTAAGCGTTTCAGAAAAATGGTGCAAGTATCCATCTAGTGACGTGTCGAGCTCCTTTATCCGCACATATTGCAGTGTTATCTGAAAACTGTCGACGAAAAGCAAAGGATATTTGATAAAATGATTTCATAGATAGAAAACCCAATTTAATTGCATTTAACTCAGCTGATTTCTTTTTTTTAAAATAACTTTGTTCCCTGAAATTCACATTTATATCAAAAAGTCATATATTTATCAACAAATGTATCCGAAATCAATATATTGCTCTTCTTTCAGGTGATCAAGATGGCCTGCATCGACCTGGTCACCTTCATGTGCTGGTCACCGATGCAGGTGGCCACCCTCTACTCGAAAGTTTGGTTCTCGGGAACTCAGCAAGGAGAGGTGAGGTTTTGAAATGCGTTGCTTTTGAATGTCAAATCATGTTTTTGTTTGTAATTTGTAATTTTTCTTATGTTTTAATTCTTACTTTGTTACTAATTTTAATTCAATATTTTTGAATTATATCTTTATTTAAGGACTATTTTCTTCAAAGTCCGATCGGTCACGAAATGGAAACCGCAGTGAACATCAAAAAAGTTTTATTTGAACATTTAGATGCCCTTTCAAGCTACATCTCAGCATAGTCGAAGCTCCAACCCAAACTTTTGTCGCAGCGTAGCACCAATTTCCCATAATCCTCGTCATTGATGATAGTCTCTTGTGCTTTCAGCGAATTCTCTACACTCGTCTGTAGTTCGTTGTCTGAGCGGAACTTCTGCCCTCCTAGGATGAATTTCAAGTGAGCAAAATAGGAGGGAATCGGCTATAGGATGAGTGATCAAACTCGTCCCTTTGAAAATACAGTTGGAGCGTCCTTGTTGCACCTGCAACGTAAGGCCGCACATCGTCGTAAAAAAGGATAACGCCTGATTCAACATTCTTGTTCTGAGTTTCCCTTCGTAGACCCTCAAGAGTGACGATGGCTGCTGTGATGGTCACGCCCAAGAAGTCCACCAAGAGAGCACCTTTGCGATAACAGAACCCAGTAGTCAAACATTTTCTGTTGGAGTAGGTTCGCTTGAACTTCTTTGGTTCTCTCGGGAAAGGAGAATGTATCCCCTTGTAACCCCGAAAAAGTTTTATTTCTTCAATTTTGAAACGGATCCATACCTAGTTCCCTGTAACGATTTTGTTCAAAAAATATTCTCCTTCAACATGGTAGAGCTAAAGACAAGTTATGGCAGGTCCCATTCGCTGTGTTTTCTGATTGTCAAACAGCGTCTTCGGAATCCAAGTCGCACGGAGTTTGCTGTTCTGAAGTCTCTCCCTCACGATGTCATAGAGAGCCGATGGTGAAATTTTGGTAAGCGAATCCCTCGACACAAAAATTGTGATCCGACGATTTTTTCGAATCACCTATTCATTCACTGAACAAGATTATTTAGCGCTACTCACTTCCTTCCCTGTCCTTCTGCACCTAGAACCTATGTACATACCTCTTTAATGTACCTACACCAAGAGCCAGCTATTTGAGGGGATGCAGTGGATGCTATGCACCAGCGATTGAGAGGCCCCAGCATGATCAAGAAATAAATAATGTACATGAAAACTTGACAATATTCCTATTGTTGTCAGTATGACGTGAAGTTCTTTTTATCATAAACATTATTATAGTAGATCTGTAAAATTCTACAATATTCTATCTCTTTACTCTCAAAATAATTTTTGATGAGGCGATTGGTTAGTTTTTGTTATTTGATTCTGGGAACTCCCGAATGTCTACATATGAAATAAACATTTCGAAAAACACGTGAGCAGAATCTTTAAATGTTATATTAAGCATCAAAAAAGAACTTGCAAGAAATTGAAATTTTTCTGAAGTAAATAATGTAATATAAAGAACAAAATCATGTCTTAACAATATATGTTCAAGTTTGTAATTTTTTTTAATCTACAAAAATTTTAGCGTCTCAATTGGATTCCTGCCCCCAGGATCTTTTATGGCGGAGACCAACTCTGTCTGCTGCCCTTTGCTCTCACTCATGAAAGTTTTTCCGAACACATCACTCATTTGTCGATGAATTTTGGCTGCATTGTACTCTTCAGCATGTGGAAATCGTTTGACAGCACTCACTTCACACTTAGCAGATTTTATTGCTCGAGGCAATACAATAGAGTCTCCGGCCGGTAATGCAATTGTCTCACATTCACTAGTGCGTTAAATGAGAGCATAATAAACTCTAAATAAAGTTTAAACAAACTCTCAAGGAAGACGCTAAAATTTGATGAGCAAAAAGTAATATAAATTTTCTCTTTCTTTTGATTGAAAAATACAAACAACACGCTTTCATGTCATTTTATTACGCACTGTTGCCACAGTCAGAAACTTTAAATAAAAAATATTTATCAGGGATAATTCTAACGGACTCCCTCCGAACTGACAACTTCGACTTCATACGATCGACGAGCATACTAAAGACACAACGTAACACATCTGCGACCTTTAAGAACAATAGCCCTTATATTATTCAATGACTTATATATATATATATATATATATATATATATATATATAGGGTGATCATAAAAAAAACTTTGCCAACATCAGCACTTGTAGCGTCCGTTCCTTTTAACCGATTCAGTTAAGGTTTCAACTATAGTTATTTGGAGGAAAGTGCTCGATATTCTGTGAATAGCAACACAGTGGCGCTCATAGTTACGGTTGTAGTAACAGAGACTCGAAATTTATCAAATGACAACGCCTACTTTTTCCGTCGCTCAATGTTCAGCGTATGCAAAAACCTTAAACAACGTTGGAACGAAATTTATATTCCCAAAAACAGCTGTATTATGCACATATAAAAAAGAAATTCAAAGATAAACCACGATCCGCACTGCCAACTGTTTCTGAGGAAGTTGTTACGGAGGTGCACACATAGTGACTTTAGGACACATGCAAACCGCACTCGTGTTTGATTTACCAAAAACAACGGTCTTAAAGCTACCGTGTTCTACTCTTTGCATGTTTCCATATGAGTACCAGCGTGTCAAGATGTTGCAGCCGGGGACCAACAACTACGCAAATAAATTTCTAATACGATGTAATGCAGATATTTACTGGCCCCTTCGCTTAATATGGGCGGACGAGGCGTATTTCAACTTAAATGGCAACGAGAACACCAAACATTGTGTGCACTGGGAAAACACGAATCCTCACGCTGTTGTACCAGTACCTTCATTTGACAACAAAGTTACTGTGGGGTGCAGCCTTAAAAGCACAGTTGTTCTTTGTCCTTACGTCTTGGAGGAAGCGACACAAACGTGCTCTGTAACAGCTTCTCGCTACAGAGCCAAGCTGAAATTTATATAAAACATGAATTGTTTTATCGGAATGCACTAAATGGCATCGTTTGCATGCAAAATGGTGCACCTCCACATAGAGCGAAGTCTGTTCGCATGGTCCTAATTTTTGTTGACCGCATCATCTCACGCCATTTTCCTTTTCCATGGCCTTCGCGATCTGACTTCTATGGATTTCTGGTTTGGGTGATTTATATGTAATTCAAAGTTTACATGAGCTATCCACAAACTTTGTCTGATTTAAAAATTCTATAAAGTCTGAGATTTCAAACATGCCTTATACCATATTGCGTAAGCATTATAGTCAGCATGTCAGCATTATAGTCCACCGTCTCCCACATGCAATTCCAAATTGCTTGTGATGTCACGCACCTGGAAAATGTTTGATCTAAATCAATGTATTCTCTTGTCGATATGTGTTTCATCAGTGATTAGTGTCTTGTCTCTGTCATATGCAGTGTTCCTCCGTTCACCCCGAAGAAATGTGCATAACACGTCTGATTTTGAGAATATAAATTTTGTTCTAATACTATTTTTGGTTTTTGCATGCGCTGAACATTTTGAGAAAGTAAAAAAAAGGCGTTGCTTTTCGAATATTTCGATTTTCTGTTACTATAACCATAACTGTGAGCACCACTGTGTTACCATACACAAAATCTTGAGCGCATACCATCAAAAAACTATATTTGAAATCTCATCTTGATCGGTTAAACAAAACGGACGTTAGAAGTGCAGATATTGGCAAAGTTTTAATGACCACATTGATATAATATATATATATATATATATATATATATATATATATATATATATATATATATATATATATAATATATATATATATATCATATATATATATATATATCATATATATATATATATATATATAACTCAAAAGTATGGAGTTCATTTCTATTTTCAGATCCAATACCAAATTATCATTTTATTTATTAGATCACGTGCTCATAAATTTGTGGAATTAGCTTTCCGTAATCATAAATTAGTCAGAAATATAAATACGTCCCCAGACAGCATCATTCTAACCTGATTGAGCCAAGAACCACTGTAATCTGGCTCGACAATGTGTAGGCGTAGCGATCGGTATGAGCATAGATTTCTCTATTTCAACCGTCTATGAATGGTCATGGTGGGCACTCGTGTGCGGGTCGCACGTATGATAGCTGATACCGATGAATCAAGCGCTGTGACAGCTGATCTGACAATCCTTCTGCCCTCCCGATCTGCTGTGGCTTTAGGTCGACCGCTACTCTCATGACGCTGAAATCTGCCATTGTCCACCCATTCTTGCCAACATATTCTAATCACGATATGACGAGCGATTCTCCAATTTTCCCAACCTGTCTCTCTCAGTCCAATAATACGTCATCTTCAAACTCTGACAGTTGCTCGTAATGAACTCGAATCCTACGGCTAGGCATTTTTTCAGTCATTGAAAGGTACCCTAAATCGCAATGCAACAGAAAATTTTTCCATCAGTTTGAGAATCGATTCTTATATACACCTGCTGAGTGCCCAGTTCAGAATTTCTGTAGCTACCACTATTCATTCATTGGACACTAAATTTTAATCATTTACATCTTCAATCTAAATACCTTGTATACGAAATTTCATTACAATCACGCAACTCCTTGTTGTGTCGATTTTTTTTTTTTTTGTTTTAGAGTATATATATATATATATATGCATGTATGTGTATTCAACAAATTTCTTCATATAAGTTATACCATTTATTGCTTAATTTGAATCTTGTATATATATATATAGCACATGTGTGTGTATTAATTATTTGTAAAATGTATGACACACTCGCAACTTGCTTTTATTTGAGAATTGATCAAATAATGTGTTTATGGCTTAAAATGAAAAAATATTAAGAGCTATCATTTTGCATCAGTAATATTAAATAATCAAGTGTTCATATTTTCTAAAGGGTGTGAAAAATTGTCAGTGAAACTGAAGCATTCCTCGTGTCTTTGTGTTGCTCTTTCTTAGCTTCCTTCTTGGTTTCCCCATTTCCAGTACACGTCGATGCTTCTCGTTCATTTCAACTGTGCTCTGAATCCCTTTTTGTATGCTGTCCTCAGTAAAGATTTCCGGCGAAGCCTTTTTAGAGTGGTAAGATGTAAAGTTACTCGACAGTCTGGAAGACCAAGTAAGTACAAGACGTTGAAATCATACAAATGATAGTGTCACAAACAGTGTTCTGCAAATGAGAACCTGTTTTTTTTTTTGCTTAGTAATTCCCTTCGAGTGGCGTTGTAAGCGCACGACAATACATATTTTTATCAGTAGTGGGCTATTTTGTAAGCCACCAATCCACTTCTAATTTCTGCACCCTATTTATAAGCAGGTGGCATAGACATGAATCAATGTTTCTACAAACGTCTGTACTAACAAGCACAAGTTTCGGAATATTATTTTATTTATTGTGTATTTATATGAATGCGTTTGATTTACCAATAAATCCAGACGAAAACTTATAATTGCTGAAATTATCTGAAGAAATTAAGTTTCTATGATAGTGAAACGTAAAAACTCCTGCATTCTTTATTATTGTTGAACTTGGCCCGTTTGTGATTTTGTTTGTCGTTTGGAACAAACTGGAATTCAATCAAACCGAGTCAAAGTTTTGTCAGAATCATAATAGTATTTGATTCGTCAATTAAAATTAATTGAGTCAAATTATGAAATAATGTAACATCTCACTTCACCTCTAGGGTACATAATTTTCTAAATATTTTTCTATGAATTGGTTTCATGAAAAAGGTCTTTACTGAGATACAGTTAAAGTATTCACACCTATAATAAGAACTCTAATGAGAAAATCACACACCTTCTAACAAGGATTGCAAATTGCTTGCCTTGAACAACCACGTTAGAACACTCAGTCTGGTCAGGAGAAATCTATTTACTTCTGCAATACTTGGCATTTGAACACCTTTTCAGAGTAAAGTACTGAAGGAATGTAATTTGTTGTTATTTCACCAAAATGTATTCATAGCCTGAAACTAGCCTATCAATGCATCTTGAAGATTAAGAAGTGATAAAAATACTTTAGTATCAGAGAAGCTGTGGCTGCATGACTAATGAGGACTATTCAAAATTGGGTATCAGGAAGGCCCACTCCTGTAATAGAAATTGTGCCCTGAGGTCATTGTTTCTTTTCTAGAAGTCCATGAGTAGGATATCCTGCATCCCAAAATTTTGTGGTCGAGATTAGGGTTTACCGCCTTCTTTGAGCAGATTTACACGCACCCAATGTTTGATTTTTATTTCACTACACAATTGGATGAATCTCCATCGCTCAATGTAATAATTTTGATGCAGTTGCAACAAAATTAACCTTAAGGAAGCAGTATCACATTTGTTCTTGATGTTGCTCAACGGATGGAACTACAATGAAAACCCAATCCACCCTACCAATGCCAATTGGTGTCAGAACAGATTCTTTTCCATCACTCCAAATAATATTAAGTATAAACTACATTGCTTTAGTTTGGCAAACAGAAGCTACTTACTTTCTGGAAAATAAAACTTGAAAAGCCGCAAGCTTAATCAGAAAATATGCGAGGGTCAAAGGAGAACCAACTTCCTGATTGTCTGCGGTACATTTCTATTAGTTTTATAATATAAATGAGTTATTATATAAGACAAATTGAAGTATACTGAAACTATCTTTCAGAATTTTATATCCAAGAAGGATTATCGTAAACTACAAGATTTTAATAGTATACCATAAATGGTAATTATGATCAAACCTGTTTAGTGCTACAAAAGGGATTCTCCTTACCACTTTAAATGTTTATCGTAATAAATTCTAGAAATATTCATGATGAAAGAAAGTTTCATCACAATTTATTCTATTCCACTGTTCGAATCTTGGGACAAGCATGTCTAAACTTTGAATCTAACTTATTTTGTCATAAACTTAGTGAATCCAATAGTAAAATGATTCATTAATTGGACTAATCAAAATGACGTATCATTGAACTGGGATGCTACACCACAAATTTCATTCTACAAATTATAAACTACGTCAACAAAAGAAAA
>BMAW01073214.1:0-15982 GCA_019974015.1 Nephila pilipes
TATCGTTGATTATGTTATTGAGGAAAAGAACTCAATTAAGGAAAGAGAAATAATGAAATTAGAATCAGAGAAAATTAAACTGGCTCAATTGCAACAACAATCTGAATCAGAGAAAATTAAACTGGCTCAAGTGCAACAACAATCTGATTTATTAGAAAAGGAATTACAATTAGAAAACCTTAAAAAAGAAACTCGTCAAGATAAGTTAACTGATATAGATACCTTAAACAGAAGCACTGAAAATCTAATTAAAAGTGTAAAAACTTTAACGTTTTCTGTGCCTACTCGAGTAGAATCTTATAATCTTTTCTTCCAATCAATAGAAAAAGCATTTAAAACAAAAATTGTGCCGGAAGAATTAAAAGCGGAAATACTATTAAATATATTAGGAGAAAAGGTATCAAATTTAATGGTTTATATGAAAGAGGAGGATATCAATAATTATGAAAAACTTAAATTTGTAATATTAAAAGAATACCAACCCACCCCGCAAGAGAGTTTAAATCAATTTCGCAATGCGCAAAAATTACCCAATGAAAATTTTGTGCAATTCGCGTCGAGGTTATCTGCTAATTTTGAATATTATTGTCAATTGCGAAAAGTAAGCGATTTTAAATCGTTATGTGAATTGATTGTTTCGGATAAAATATTTAGTGACCTTGATAAAGAACTGAAAACGCACATAGCAATAAAAGAGGGTGAAGGGTATTTTAAACCGCAACAACTTGCGAGAGAAATTGATATTTATCTTTCTTCCAGAGAGAAATCTAAATATGAGTCATCAATGAATGGAAGTAAAAGATATCCAATAATAAATAAAACAAAAAATCCATATAATTCAGGGTATCAGAAAGGGATTTCAAAAGTGCTTATTTCAGAAATAAAAAACTATAAATGTGTTATGTGTAAAAATGAGAAGCATGCGTTATATTTGTGTTCGCGATTTAGGATGCTGTGAGTTCAAGATCGCATTGAAATACTTAAAATAAATAATCTGTGCTTTAAATGTTTTGCTTCAGAATGTTATGTTAAAAGATGTTCGAGTAGAAATTGCTTTTGTGGAAAACCACATCATAAAATGATTTATTTTTTGAGAAACTTCGACAACCCTAAAATAGAAATAAAAAAATCTCAAAAAACGTCTGCCTGTGAAGGTCAAAATGAAGAATTTATGAATGTTTCCCCCCCTTCCTGCGAACTCAATGAAAATATTGTAGCTAGCAGTTTCGCAAAGAATAAAACAAAAAATGTTTTATTGAGTACTGTTAGAGTTTTGATTAAAAATAAAAATGATGATTGGGAAGAAGTCAGGTGTCTGTTAGATGTTGGAAGTCAAACATGTTTAATAAGTTCAGAGTGTGCTAATCGTTTGCAACTTAAAAAAGAAAAAATAAATACTTTGATCTCGTGTTTAAATGATTCTTCAATGAATGTGAGTGGATGCGTTAGAACTACTATAGCAAATAAAAACAAAAGTTTTCACAAAGAATTAAAAATGTTAATAGTTCGGAAAATTACTGATTTAATTCCCCAAACAATACTTGATGTTAATGTTGAAATTTCAGATTCAATTCCGTTAGCTGATTATAATTTTAATGTCCCAGGAAAAATAGATATTTTATTAGGAGCAGAAATTTTTTATGAACTATTGAGGCCTGGACAAATATATACGCAAAATTCACGGTTGCTCTTGCAAAATACAGTGTTTGGTTATGTGGTTAGCGGTAGGGTAGATCAAGTTAGTGACACTCAGGTTCATTGCGGATTAATCCGAGAAGAGGATTTAAATATAACGTTAAGGAAATTTTGGGAGATAGAAAGTGTCGAATCAGAAATATATAAAAGTAATGAACACGCGATTTGTGAGGAACATTTTGTTCGTGCACATCGGAGAAATGAGGAAGGGAAGTATATTGTCACAATGCCCCTTAAAGAAAATCCTTCGTGTTTAGGAAATTCTAAGGACATTGCTCTCAGAAGACTCAAATCGCTGTGGGCTCGTTTATCCAGAGACACTGAATATTTAACGTTATACAAAAGCTTCATGAGTGAATATTTGAAACTTGGCCACATGAGAGAAGTGGTGGAAGAAAAAGAACCCGATGTAGTGTACTATGCCACACATCATGGAGTGTTAAGACCCGAGAATACAAGTACAAAATTGCGCGTTGTATTTAACTGTTCCACACTGACCACTAATGGTAATTCGTTGAACTCGTTACAGTACAATGGTGGAGTCAGCCAAGATGACTTATTTTCGATAATGATGGGGTTTAGAAAGCATGTGTATGCTTTGACAGCTGACGTGAAGATGATGTATCGAATGATACTCATAGAACCCAGTCAACACAAACTTCAAAGAATTTTGTGGAGTGATACGCCCAATGAGTCACCTAAAACTTATGAGTTAGTTACTTATGGAACTGTGAGTGCTCCTTATCTGGCAATGAGGACTTTGAAACAGTTATCCATTGATGAAGAGAATAATTTTCCCATTGCATCACCTGTGTTGCGTGACAATTTTTACATGGGTGATGTACTATGTGGAACTCAAACCTTAGAGGAGGCTCAAGAGTTGCAAAAACAACTTATAGTTATTATGCAAAAAGCTGGAATGCAACTTCATAAATGGTGCACAAACCATCCAGAACTATCACCAAGTGTCGATGGAAATTATAATTTTTCAAATCCAAGTGAAACCAAAACCTTAGGAGTGTCCTGGAAACCAGTGGAAGACTGTTTTTCTTTTCGAGTCAAAGTGGAGCTTGGGACTTCATACACAAAAAGGAGTGTGCTGTCTACTATTGCAAGATTATTTGATCCTTTGGGACTGCTTGGTCCAATTGTATCTAAGGCTAAAATATTCATGCAGAAACTATGGCGCTTAAAAATTGATTGGACTGACACACTTCCAACTGCAGAGTATCAAGAATGGCATAACTTTTTGGTTATGTTAGAAAACATCAATAACATTGATACTGAGAGACGAATTGTGATTGAAAAAGCTACCCAGATAGAAATCCATGGTTTCTCTGATGCTTCAGAACGTTGCTATGGAGCAGTGATTTATTGCAAGTCTTACAGCTCTACTGGTGAAACTATGGTTAAACTGGTGACTAGCAAATCTAGAGTATCGCCGGTGAAAAGCCTTACAATCCGAAGGCTGGAATTGTGTGCTGCAGTCTTACTATCAAAGTTAGTGAAAAGAGTCCTTGCTGCAATGAAACTGGAAACAACAGTATTCTTATGGAGTGATTCCATGATAGTGCTTTCATGGATCCAAAAGGATCCAATGGATCTTAAAACATTTGTGCAGAACAGAGTTGCCATCATTCAAGAGAACACATCCATAAACCAGTGGGTCATGTGTCATCTGAACAGAACCCAGCAGATATCCTTTCACGGGGAGTGGACCCTGATAAATTGATCAACAACAGAATGTGGTTCAATGGTCCCACTTTTCTACATAACAGTGTTTATCCTAAGCAAACAATCTCTGCGTCCAAAGAATGTGAGGAATTGAAAGCAGAACTTAAAAACTGTCAGTGTGACGAGATTAAAGAAAAATTATCTGCTTTTAATGTGACTGTTAATAATTTTATTCATAGTATACTTAATTTGAGTAATAATTATATAACTGTTCTTCGTATTTTTAGTTATGTTTTCAGGTTCATAAATAATATACAAAATCCTTTGTATAGAGTATCTGGGCCACTTGAAGTAAATGAACTGAATCATGCAGAAAGTGTTTTAATTAAAATGGTTCAAAAGGAGGAATTTTCAGCTGAGATCAAGTTTCTCAAGCAACAAAGGAGTGTTCTTCCAAAGAGTAAGTTAAAATCCCTAAATCCATTCTTAGATGCTGATGGAGTCATGAGAGTTGGAGGACGCTTGGGTAACTTTGGTTATAATTTTTCTAAGAAACATCCTGCTATTATGCCTAAAAATCACAAATTGACTTTATTAAATATTGATTATATTCATGTTAAATATTTTCATGTAGGTGCATCAGCATTACTTAGTTATGTGAGAGAAAAGTTTTGGCCTTTAAGTGGTAGATCTACCTGTAGAAAAATTGTTCATAAATGTATAATTTGTTTTAAAGCTAATCCAGTTATTTCATCTCAAATTATGGGTGACCTGCCTAGAGACCGAGTAAGACCAAATTTTCCATTTAATTGTGCAGGTGTGGACTTTTGTGGTCCATTTTTCATAAAGTATAGAAATCAACGTAAGGGTATTTTACATAAGATTTATGTTTGTATTTTTGTGTGTTTTGTTTCCAAAGCTGTACATTTAGAAATTGTATCAGACCTTAGTTCAGGGGCTTTTATAGCCACATTAAAGAGACTTATTGCCCGCCGCGGCAAAAGTGCTAAATTATATTCTGATAATGCCAAAAATTTTCAAGGTGCGAATAAGGAAATTATGAGACTTCATAAAATGGTTCAGGATCCAGATAAAGAGTTGGCTGCTTTTTTAGCTAGTGAAGGTATTGAGTGGAAATTCATCCCACCTAGATCCCCAAATTTTGGTGGACTTTGGGAAGCCGCAGTAAAAGCCTTTAAATATCATTTTAAACGAGTTGTTAGTGGTGCTAATTTAAATTATGAAGAATTTTTAACTGTAGTTACGCAGATTGAAGGAATTCTAAATTCGAGACCCCTCTGTCCTTTGTCTGCTAATGAAGATGATCTTGAAGTTTTACCCCCCGCGCATTTTCTGCTAGGACGAACTATAACTGCTATTCCTGAACCAGATTTATCAAATACAAATGATAACAGACTTAAAAATTGGCAAAGATTAACAAAATTAGTACAATTAATCTGGAAAAAGTGGCATCGTAATTATTTAAGTCAGCTTCAGCAGCGAAATAAGTGGAGATTTGAAAAAAATAATGTTCAAATTGGTGATTTAGTATTACTAGTTGAAGATAATATGCCAGCACATAAATGGCTACTAGGCAGAATTATTGATGTATTCCTTGGAGATGATAAAAAAATTCGTGTAGTTCAAATAAAAACTCAATTTGGTGTATTAAAGAGATCTGTATCAAAAATTTGTGTATTACCTGTGTCTGAATAATATATGTAAAACTGTGTTTTTCTTGTAATTGTAAATATTATTAGTGTATTTCTTTGAAAGTATTGCCATATTCATTAATTGTGTGCTGTGTTAAATTGAGAATTTTATGTAATTTAATAGTATTCTTTTTGCTTGTTTGCTGATAATTATTGAATATGTATCTTAAAATTTTGAGTAATTTGTGAAATAGTGTTGTACATACAATGATTGAATGTTTAAACATGTCAATGGGGGCCGGTATGTTAACGCTTGCATGCGCTATCACCGCGCCACCTGTAAATGAGGAGTTTGGTAACTGTGATTCTAACTGTAACTGAGAGAAGAGCGGGAAGCGCTCATCGTGTATACGAGTGAAGTGTATGACGAGCTATCTGTGAAGGCACCATGTGCTGGTGTCTTTTGTGAATTATTAAAGAGATATATTAATACAGTCCACTAAATGAGTACTTATTGTGCAAATGACCTATGGAACTTTAATATTGTGTAGTGAAAGATTCATCTTCAATTTTTCAATACTTTTTTTTTTCTCAGTCGAGAGCTTAAGTAAATATCATATTAGTTTTGTTTAATCTACTTCCTTTTAGAAATTTATCTGCAATACACAATATTTTTTTTATAGTGAGCATTGTATTTTTTTATTTTTATTCAGTTTTCTTTGCTCCAAATAATGTACTTAAATTTTTAAATAGTTTGGTATATATGATTTTTACTCTACAGCATTATAATATTTTCTTCCTTATTGTAAATATTTTCAATTTCTTTAGATTTATATATATATATATATAATTCCTGCAATGTTCCTACATTAATTTTACATCTACTTCTAAATAGCAAACATTTACATTCTGAAGGAATGTGAATTTTTGTACCTGGTATTTAAAAATTTAAAATATTACATTTAAATTCGTTAACCATTTTCATGTCAGATAAAATAAGTATAACAAATGAATAAGAGTCCGATTTCTATACCTAGTGGACATCAGCAAAATTTTAAATTGAAAAAAAATCCTCAATGTAATTAGAAAAATTCAAATAATAAAGTTATTTTAAATGAAGATAAAAGTAAAATCTAAATATTAAATATATCTTAAGCAATTAGTAATATTTTAAGAAAATATTCTTGTTCTATTCATTTGATCAAACCTGTCCAAACTAAGCAAGAAATATACATATTTGAATAGCTTTGTGCAAGAATGATTTCATCTGCAAATCCATGCCTTCCCTAAGTTAGGCAACGTTTTCAATTTTATTTAAAATTAATAAATATGTTGTTGTAAAGTAGTGCTATTATAAAAATTACATAACCGTGAATATGTGATATATATATATATATATATATATATATATATGTAACTTTATATGAATACTTTACAAAATATCACATCCTATAACAAATTATGAATATAATTCCCAAAATTAATACTATTAATGTATAAAAGACTATATCTTTCAAGAAACCCTGAAGCAATCATGCATTTTTATAAAGCTATAAAAATTATTAAAATCAGTTAAACAACCTAAAATTTAATCTTAAAAACCAAATAAAAAATCTATTAAAAATTGAAAAATTTTAAAAGAAAGCCCAGAGTGAGGTAAGAAAAAATTTAGAATAATAATAAAAATAATGTAATTAACAATATTCTACGCTGAGGTGGAACCATCTCGTCTGAATTTGATTATTATTCAAAAACTAAAAACAATTGAGATTAACATATTAATAATAAGTAACTAGGTCGATTTGAATAGACGTATTGAAGGTGAAGTAGCTCTTCTTATAGATTGCTACTTCTCTTCTTATAGATTAAGAGATTTAAAAGAATGAATATTATCTGGTGCTTTCCTTACATTTATTGAAACAAACAGCTTAAGTTAACAATAACATACCTGGAGAAGGATGATAGTAATGTGCAATCGCAGAAAATATTAATGTACAGAATGTAGATGTTTTCTGTGTAATGGGCGAGTGATACATGTCTGCGTTGATGTGTCAGCATGAGTGTGAAATGTGAGTGAATGTGCTAAATTCTTGACGAACTTCTTATTTAATATTTTCGCCATGAATAATTTAAGACAACCACATTGAGGGAAAAAGCGCACTTTCCTCTTGAAATTGTGTTTCACACTTCCGAAGGATTAAATAATCATTGATTCTTTTTTTGAATATCTTCTGAACAGAATCAAAGTGTTCAAGCAGGTCTATAACAAATTAAAATTACTTGTTTCGTAATCATGGGAACAACCACGTATCAATACTTTGGAATAAAATAATGAGCGTTTTTAACATAATTTCTTATCAATTCATCACACTACAGTGAATTACATTACAAAAAAATATGTTAACAAACCAAAAACCCGCAAAAACTAAAACAAAAAAAAATTGGACCTAAGAAAAAAGAAAAAATAATACCCACGGTAAATTTAAAATAAATAAATAAATAAAAAAAAAAGAATCATTGCTGTTGACAAAATTTTTAAAAATATGTAAAACACTTCACAAATTTTATGCTCATTTTTACCCCTATTCTCAAGGAAAGAAATCACCAACAAAGTAAATGATGATTTATTGATTTAAATGGAATTATACTAATATATATGCTATTTATAACAAAAAAAAATGACGCACCAAGAAGGAGTTGTCCGATAGAGAAAAAAGTTGGTGGATAGGAAAATTATGTACAGATTAGAAAATGATTAAAATTTCAAAAAAATTGAATAATTTATTTCAGAGTTACAAAGTTACAAAGAAATGAGCTCAATAATCTGTTGACCCAACTCTAGTAGCCTGGAAGCAAGCTGCCACACGACGTGGCAGAGAATTATCTGCTGGTACCTAGTGGTATTTATTACACATTTGCTCCAATTCTCGGGCTAGGTCCTCAATATTCTCTGGTAGATGCAGTCGCCTTCCCATCATATTCCAAACACGCTCAATTGGACCGAGATCTGGCTGGCCAAGGAAGTGCTTGATAAGTTGTAAGACAGTTTATAGTTACACGTGCTGTATGTGGTCTGACATTATTTTGCTGAAAAATAAGGCCTAGGCAACTGCAAAAGGAACGGTAGCAAAACAGGTCTCAGAATGTCGTCCACTTACCACTGTGTTGTAAGTGTACCTCTAACGACGACCAAAGGGGGACGGCTATCAAAGGAAATGGCCTCTCAGACCATAACTCCTGGTTTAGGGTCTGTGTGGCGTGCAATAGTGAAAGTAAGATCGGCATGCTGCCAGATAGTCTCCAGACACGTCTTCGATGATCGTCAAAACACAGTTGGAAGCGGTATTCATCGCTAAACACTATACTTCCTCAGTCAGCATCATTCCCCCCTGTTCGAGCCAAACACCACTGTAATCTGGCCCGACAGTGTGCAAACGTGAGTGCCAGAGAGTGTAGCGGTCGGTACGAGCGTAGATTTCGCTCTCTGAGCCATCTATGAATGGTCATGGTGGACACTCGTGTGCGGGTCACACATCTGGTGGTTGATAATATGAATCAGACAGTGGGACAGCTGATCTTAAAATCACTCTGTCCTCCCTATCTGATGTTGCTCTTGGTCGATCGCTACCATCATGACGCTGAAATATGTCATTGTTTATCTTCTAATCTCCGCATCACTTTTATCCATATGACGAGTGATTCTCCGATTTATTAATCTACCTCTTTCGATTCAATGATACGATCTTTTTCAAACTCTGACATTTGCTCGTAATGATCTCGAATCCTACGGCGAGGCATTTTTCAGACGTTGAAAGGTATTCTGAATTGCAATATAACGGAAAATTGGACCATTATATTAAGAATCGCTTCTTATACACATCTGCTTAGTGCACAGTTTTGATGCGCTGTAGCTCCCGGTATTCATTCATTGGACATCAAATTTTAATCATTTGCATGTTCGATCGAAACGTCTTTTCATCCGAAATTTCATTAGAATCGGGCAACTCTTTCTTGGTGCGTCGTTTATTTTTTGTTATAGTGTGTATATATATGTGTGTGTGTTTGAGTACGTATGGATTTTACAATCATTTTTTTCTTCCAAATTTGAAAATACCTCCCCTTGCGATATAAATGAGTGGCCTTTACTATTTCGTGCATATTATTCGTTGATCACACAAAACTATATCGTGAATTATGTCAACCATTCCTTGAGTAGTCAATATCTCAGGACGTCCCGAATGATATTCATCGAATGTGGATGTACGACCACGTTTAAGCACATTTATTGAACTGCAAACAGTCGTTGAGAATTTCGGAGCATATATATCTTGTCCTACATCAAACTCAGTTTTAATCGTTTTGGGTGTCTAACCTTTTAAATATAAGTGTTTCATCACTGCTCGAAACTCATGTTTTTTCAGTTTTATCCAAATAAGCAGGAGTTTCCTCCTGCAATCGAAAGTAAAAATCTTAAAATCATGAGATAGAAATAACTGATAGCCGTCTAGTAAGTCCCGAAACTTATTAAATACAAACCATTTTAGATTCTAAGAGGGCCATCTATTGAATTTTGATAGGATTTATTGAATGATCTTCATGTTACATATTTTAAAAATTACCAAAATAAACTAAATTAAACGAAGATTTGAATTGATAATTACAAAAATTATAAAAATATAGATTGATCAAAGCTCTAAATACTAGTTCTTGAATGAAGTCGAAGTAATGGAGTCGAATGTAATTAATGTTTTAGCAATTTGTATACTGTTAGGGTAATTAATTCCAGAATTATTGACAAAGTAATCCCTATCAATATTATTATAAAAAGTAGATATAAAACGAAAATTTCATTCAAAAATAGATTAACAAAAAGCAGAGTCATTATAATATCGTTTTAGAAGGAAACAACTAAGCAATCTCAGGGAAATTAAAATACAATTTTATTCAAAAGGAATCATCTGATTTCAAAAGTTTACATTTTCATAAATATATGATACAGAATAAGTAATGTATAAATACGAAGAAAAACTATGCATGTTTTTACAAGTTAAATATCACTATTGTAAAAAAAGAAGCTTTTTGTGATTGTTCTATATAACTTTATTTATTTGCATGTATAATGGCAATTCTATATGCAAATTCCTGCCAAACAAGTTGTAAAGGGTCAGTGGTACTTGATTGTCTAGCAGTAGTTTGTTGTGTAAATTCAAATAAATTTATGGGTAATGGGGCAATTCATTTAAATATTTTGCAAAGACTAAAGTAAGAAATCTTATTAGGCATATCAGGGATCTTAGATTATGAGCTGTGCAACATCAAGTCATTGGTTCACTGTGAATGATCAAACTGCGATATATAGTTCTGTAAAAGCTTGTACAACAGCTTTCATGCAACAGCTTCCAGAAGTGCATATGAGAACCATTATAATTTACAAAAATAAATATAATTCATAATTTTTTTAAGTTAAATTTACTTTTATAAAATTAATATTGTAGTCAGCCTTTGCACATGTAATCTAGTACTTTTATAAAATTATTCCAAAAATTTAAAGGCTTAATTTGCAATCAAAAAACTGAAATTTATTTATTTAGGAAGCAATAATAATCTCTTTTGTCAAATATATCAATAAATATCCTATGATTAAAAATTTTTAAGTTAACATTAAGAAATTCGATGACATATTAATTTATATTAGTTTGATCAGATTTAAATAAAAATGAATCTGGCTGCTCTAATTCTAGAGAAAGTTTTCAAATATTGCATAAAATTTATTCCCCTTTTATATTTGTTTTAAACAACCCGTGTACTGTATAAATTTTTTTCTCCAATAATGTAAATTTAGATATATTGTAGGACTCCACTTTAATTTTCTTATCTGAAACACAACAATTTACAACACGCTTCTTTTCCTTAATATGTATGACAATCAAATCCTACTATTCGATTAAATTTTTTCTTAGAACACATTAAAAACAGATGATACATTTTTTTAATAATAATTTAATACATTTACATATTATCTATTACTATGATATAAAAATTCCTACAATCTCAAAGTATTTTCTAAAAATAATTTGCTTTTCACTTATGAAATCATTTACAATGAAAAATTATGGGTAAAATTCATTTAATTTTTATCTCTACTTCTACACTGCTTTTGCTTAAGTATTACCATTTATGGAGTACCAATATTCCTAAGGTTATAGATGTACTTTTGTATTTCATATTATTTGTAAATTGGTTATGTATTGCTTCTCATCTGTTAATGAATTCACATTTCATTTGATTTTAGGAATAAATTCATGTATTATTTACCAGGGATTGTGATATTTGCATGCTTGAAAACTAATTTTACCTCGCTATTTGGTCTTGAGCCTGAGATTACTATTTCATAAAATCTGATATTCATTTGGATATGCTTTTATGAAACAGATTGAGTTAAATTATGGATAAATAATTTATATTAATTTTTTTTCCAGATTTTCATAGTAAGAATTTAACTTTTATCTTTAATACTGGAAAAGGTTCTCTGATAAATTCATACAAATAGCTAAAAAATTACTTTCTTTAAATAATTAGAAAATCTGTTTTGAAGTACTGCGATATATTTCCATAACAGAACTACCGAAAAAACAAAGGTCATTTAAAAAATTACAGCGCTTTCAAAAATTAGTTTTTGTAAATTCTTCATTTATTAATTTATTATTCATTATTATTATTATTATTCTACTACAGTTATTTTAGTACTTCGGTTCTTATCGAGGATATCATTATAACTGTAGCATAAGTTAAAATATTATTATACATAATATAAGAAACAGATGCGAACAAAACAGAAATTATTAATCAAGTAAATGCTACTATATGCTTAACACATTCCAATGTAAGAACTAACATTCATACATATCACATATATCAAAAATAGTACAACAAAAAATGCTGAAAGGTATTGCTATGGAAAACATTCTAAAGATATTTCAAAAATGATAAATGACTGTTTCTTCAGTAACATGGCTCTACTATACAGAAAGGTATTCTTCCTCCATATTTTGACATAAATAAATAAATCTTATGAAATAAATCTTAAATTTAATCCTTATAACTTTACATGCGAATAATACTTTGAAATATCATTTTAAAATTAAAACAAGAAAGGATAGTTTTAAAATTTAAAATAATTAAATTGTCTAAATGTGTATTCCATAACGCAGATGACTTTTATTGAAACCTGTTTTAATTGTTCAATTGTTACTCTTATATTAGAAAAAGACACATTAATGTGATATAAGAACACTATAATGTATTGTGAGTTCATAATACTTTGAAGACTGTCATATATAGAAATTTATTAAAGTTCCAAATTTAATCTTTATTTCTAACTGGCCTTTTGGAAAATGATAGCTACGAAATGTCTATAATTGTATTGAAAGAATAAAAAAAAATCAATTTTGACTGTGATATTTTATTTTTAAAGTCCACGACGAGTGTTAAACATTTTTCGTCCTTCGATGAACAATGCTTAAATCATTTTTACTTATAGAATTAATGCTTTCATTTAAAAACATTTATAGAAAATATAAATAGGAAACATTTTGAAGTAAGTTTTACATCTCCTAATTGAAAAATCAGTATTTAAAGCATTAATATGTTGCCAAAGTTTGAATTCGTATAGTATATTGAGTTAGTGAAAATCTCTTGAAATAAATTGGTTTTATTACTAGGAAGATTATATTTGTATAAAATAAACCAATGGTGATACATGAAATAAAATAAATACATTTCGACACATTCTCTTTTATTTTGTCAAAGAATGTGTTTTATGTTATAGCAGCTATTTGATACATAGGCAAAGTCAGGATTTAAAAACCAAATGCATTCACTATTCTCTATTTTTTTTCCTTCGGAAGAATTTTAGGAAAACAGTCGTTGAGATTCCAAACAACAATTCAAAAGGTCACCACAAGCCTTATTGACTATTTATAGCTTCTTTTTTATTTGTTTACTTTAAAAGAATTTTGTTGATATGAGTGGAAGTTTGTTATTATCAACAAAAAAAAAAAGAAATGTAGTTTTATAGGTGTTTTCACATACCAAGTGTGAATCCTCCAATTGTGAATCTAATGCAGAAAATCTGGATAAGATCTGGTAAATGGGTCTTTCTGAATATCTGTTTGTGAAATTCTGTTCAATGTTATGAATATCCTTATGGATTTTCGTGATTTTATGAGATTTTTATTACTAGTTCGAAAATTTCTACGATGGTCTCAAACATCGCCATAATATTATACAGATGAATAAATTGTATTTTCAAAACTATTCACGCTGTAAAAAGAGTGATTTGAGAATATACGATAGAAGTTTGAAAAATGACCTTGGCTTTAGTGTTCATTTTATTTTACGCTTGCCGCAGCAAACATGAAAAGGCCTGATTTTCATTTTTATTTCACAATGCAAATAAATTACATCAGTATATATATTTCACAACCCTTTTTCCAAAAGTACGAAAAGGCTTTCAAATAATTTTATTTTATCAATGACATTTTGGAATATTTAAGATGCATTTTTGGAAAAGTAAATCTAAGAAATAAGATAGTTATATAAATTTCATACATTCTCTCTCTCTCTAGCACTTTTTATTTTGATAATTTCACCATCAAATTTTTTTAATTTCCCATTAAATTACCTAAAAGCTGACAAAAATAAATAATGCTAAATGAAGGGTAACACCTTTTTAATTTAATACGCTAAGATAAAGTAAAAATGAATAAAGTGGTATCTTATCAATATATTAAACCAATCACATTTGAAATAAAAATATATTATTTTCTAAGATAAAATAAACTGAAATAAATTTTTAAATCTAAAACTGTTTTAGTAATAATATGATTACGAAAACTATTTAGGTTAACATTTTATAGTTAAAATTGACGTATGTGTGTCTTTCTTTTATCTTTCGTTTCACTTTGGACATATTATCTATTTTTAAAACCGAAGCAAGTACTACCAACCAACTATCAATTCATATTAACTGAATATTTTACCTTGGCTATGAGATCTCAAATTTGAAGAATTGTACGTTTAATGATGTATTAATTTGATTATAAAGCTGTTTCGCGATTTTTGATTGCTTCTTTAAAAGGATTTCGGGATTTACCCATTTTTTTTCGGGTATGAGAACCAACGTTAGCTTAATGTCGATATTTCTTAATTGTACTTCTTACCGCAAAAGCACGAGTTATAAATTTCTGCTTTTTTATATTTCTTGTTTACTTATTTAAAGTTATTGAACACAAAAAAAAATTATCATACTCAAATTTTCTGAATTACGTATGTCAAAAATACAATTTGACTCATCGACGATTTGTACTTTGTTTCTTATATATATATAATGTTAAGTTTATATGTATTTCAACACCGATATTTAAATAAAAATCACAGTTGGAAATTATTCCGAAACTTAAAAATTAAAAGAAAATGCCAAAAAATCATCACTTTACCGCTGCGAAATAAGTCATTTGTCAAGCATTAGAAATAATCATATCTAATTTTATAAACATAAAAATGAATAAAAATAAAATGTTGAAATTTCACTGTATTAGAAACAATTATATTAAATTGTGAAATAATAAATAAAAAATAAATTAATAAATACCAGAAATATCAAATAGATACAAATAATCAACAGGCGAGCTTATTTGGCTCTTAGTGAAGATGGATTCGCATTTCCATAAGTAAAATAATATGTTCGTCACACGTTGTTATCCTTTCCAATAAGATCGGGTCATTTGCATTTCATTTAAAGTGTAAGTACAAACATTTTTACGAACTTCTTGTTGTTCAAACACAATTTTAGCCACTATTTTGGCACACACTTTTTGTATGTTTAAATTATGTAAAATTTGTCGTACGGATTCTTTGTCAATTCCTGCAGTCTCAGTAATTGCCGAAATAATTTTCAATCGTCAGATCAAATCTTATTACTAATTTTTTCGATAAGATCACTTGGGACATCGACTTGGGATGTGAATCTTTTCAAAGTTTTCTGGGCCATCTTAAAAAGCTTGATCAACACTAAAACACGTTCATGTGATAGATATACAGTTTTATAGATTCCTAATAAATTGTAAGATTCTCTAGCATTTTTTCCAAAGTTCCAAGAGAAATTTTACAATTTATTGCTCTATTGTTACACTAATAATTTTTTGGCGAAACAAAAACATAACTCCCTTGGAAGCGAAGCCTACGCCTATACGGACGCACGTCTGATTTTTGATAACGATGAATCAGACTCTGTGACAGATGATCTGACAATCACACTGTCCTCCCGATCTCCTGTAGCCATAGGTCGACCGCTAGCATCATGACGCTGAAATCTGCCACTGTCCACCCATTCTTGCCAGCATCTTCTAATTGACACATCGCTTCGTCCCCACATGGTGAGCTATTCTCCGATTTGCCCAA
This sequence comes from Nephila pilipes, assembly GCA_019974015.1. Taxonomy (NCBI): domain Eukaryota; kingdom Metazoa; phylum Arthropoda; class Arachnida; order Araneae; family Nephilidae; genus Nephila; species Nephila pilipes. Next base: position 15,483 of record BMAW01073214.1, read on the forward strand.
CCTGCCTCTTTCAATCCAATGATACAACCTCCTTCAAACTCTGACATTTGCTCGTAATGATCTCGAATCTGGTGGCGAGGCATTTTTTCAGATGCTGAAAGATATCCTAAATCACAATGCAACAGAAAATTTGACCATGAGATTGAAAATCGCTTCTTATATACACCTGCTGAGTGTGCAGTTCCGTGACGCTGTAGCTTCCGCTATTCATTCATTGGACAACAAATTTTATTAATTTTCGTGTTCGGTCCAAAGCTCTATGCATACCAAATTTCATTACAATCGGGCAAATTCTTCTTGGTACATCATTTATTTTTTTTGCTAAAGAGTCTTTTTAACCAGTATATTAATTAATTTGATTTTACTGCTTAAAAATATATAAAATAAAAAAAAAAAACGAAATTGTTTAAATTGATATGAAAGAATGGAAATTTCTTAAAAGAAAAGCAGTTATTATCTCTCAGGTACAAATGTTACTCATAAGCATATTTTTCTAAATT
>BMAW01073219.1:0-19361 GCA_019974015.1 Nephila pilipes
TATCACACACAGTTAATTATTAGATTTCTTTAAATATTTTTTATTATTTTTTTTTTAAAAAAAATTGGGAATGTTAAATTTTATCTGAGAAAATATCGTGTAAGCTATTTTAATGGAAATGACATGCAGAAAAAAAATATGTAAAAGGCATTTAGATTTATATATTGTATTGTCTTATATAATATTTGTAATCTCTTAAAAATTCTCAGAAAAATATATGTTTGTAACTATACGAATTATACATTTCTTTGTTATTATGCTTATCAAATGACACAAAAAATTATGATAAAAAGGAAATCATAGATTCCAAATATTAAAGAACATTATTACTTAAATTACTAATTAGGAGAATTACGAGTATATTTATGTAAGTAATTTCCATTAAAAGTATTTTATACCAATATGTGATAAAGTATTAGTAAAAGTAATAAAGTATTAATAAGTGATAAAATATAAATGTATCACAAGTTTTAAAGAATAAGAACTAAAATTAAAGTATATATAATAAATTTCAATTTTCTGCAATAAAATCTGATTAAACATACGCAGGCAAATAGAAAATTTCTATTGAGGGGTGTTATACACTAAAAATAACTTATTTTGTGCTATGTTTCACGAGAATTTCTCCCTTTTTGATGTTTACTCTTAAAACATCAAATTATTGTACAGGCATTTATTTATCTTATTATCAAATCGCACTATGGGATTCTTGTTATATGATTGTTTTTCTACATTTATATTACATTACTGCAATCTTAGTATTGTAATATATACGTTTTATAAATGTTCTTTTTTATTTGGATTTCAATAATAATAAAAAGGAATTTTTAAACGAGTAAAATAACGCTTTTCATATTAGAAACAAATAAAAATATTTCTCTGAATTACAATACACATCGAAAATTCTTTAGAAAGATCATAGTGCTTTCAAAATGAAGGAGAAGCGCGTACTTATGCATATTAATCAATATTAAAAATATTCTAAAGAGTCAATTGAAACATTAATGTATAATTTTATAAACAGTTAAGAGATTATTTCATGTTTCTGAGGGAGAAAGAGAAAATTTAAAAAAAAAAAAAGAAAAAAGAGCAGAATTTTTTTTAAAAAATGGATATTATTGTTATAACTATCTCTGTAAAATGCAGATACAATTACATATTATTTTGCTTTTTAATGTGATATAAATATTAGCATATTATCTTAGTTCTCGGAGAAGTACAATTAAAAAATAAAAACATAATTACTTTTTGCTGCTTCAAAGAAACTAAATTTAAAGGAAAGAATTGTCGATTTAGAACTGAAAGCCACTCGTTTCTTCGAAAAAGTGTGATTTCCTTCAGGGTCATTTCAACTCCCTTTTTATTAGTCCTGACGCCTATCATAAAATAGGGAATGTGTTTTTGTCACTTCTGTTGAGGGCTTAAGTGATATTTCTTGTCCATTCATGAGCGATTCTTAACTCATGTGTGCAAATAAACAAAAGGTCGCTGGAAGGAGTGTCTGTTATGTCTGTGACTGTCCTTCTCACAGCAGCGTTTGTATAATTAAATTCTTGCTTTAAAAATAAAACTAATATTTTCCCTGATTCTCAACAAACATTGTAAATAGTAATATTTAATCTAGAAGTAACTGACTTCAACCAGTCATATCCGGGAATAACATTTGACGATTCAAATTATTTTGATCATGATCTTATTGAGGCCGTGTAGAGAAAGAGACGAGGCCCCCTCAAAGGCGAGGCCCTGGGCCCATGCCTTAAAACATCCCTGATCATTTTCCCGACGAAACAAAATATGACTCTAATGCGAATGAAGGCTACGGCTATACGGATGTGTTTACAGAAGTGATTGGCACTGAATTCGAAAAGGAAGGCTTCGCGTTAAACAGCAGTCCGTCGCTGGCGTTTGGCGCATTAGTAATTATTGTACAACTGCGTCATTTTTGTTGCTTAACAACCCCATCTACCATTCAAAAAGCAATTTTATGACAGTCATAAACTGATAAAAAGTTACAAAAATTTAACTTTTAGCCTAAGAATGAAATTTAGTTCTTTATGTTGAACGATGTAGAAATTATCTCAAGAATGGAAAAAAATTTTAAGTTATTTATACATTTATTATACTCTTTTTTTACAGAATGCAAAATATTGCTGCAAATTTCAGTGACTGCAATGATTATTATTATTAAGATACAACTTCAACTTCGATTCTCGGCAGGGAGATACAATCAAGTTTACATTATACTTCTTTCTCAAGCTTTTTTTTTTAATTCTACTACTTAGAGGAATGAAAATATATTTGTAGGAAATCGAAGACGATACATATGGCTATTCAGATTCCGATCACGAAATTCAAAAAAAAAAAAAAAAAATGAAGTAAAATATTCGAACCATTACTTTAAGTTTGATCTGTGAGTTTATTTTAGGAATGTGATGAATTGCCTAATGAATATTCTCGAACATCCCTCCCATAATTCAAAAAAACATATTTTTCTATTTTTATCAAAATGAATGCGGTAAAAATAAACGTCGAACTGGCTTCAAAGGAATATTTTTTTTTATTATTATTAATCTGCAAGCAATTTCATAAAAAATGCATTTGCCACAATTATATACATTTCGGGCATGCTACACTTAAAACTCCATGGAGTTAATTCGGCTCACTGAAACATGTTCAACTAAAATTAATTCTATAGCTACATCAGAATAAAAACGCTGAAGCCACTGAGCAAAAATTTAGGATAAGATTTAGGATTTTTGCAAAGTTGCTGTGTTAATCGGAAATTCTACAATAGGGCGAAGAGCTGGTAAAAAATATTTACCTGATTTGTAATGATTTAAAGCAGAGGGACAATTAGCTTTCTGCCTGGGACCATTGAAGAGGGTGGTTTTGACTATTGGTTCATTTGTTACTTTATTTCCAGAAAGGCACAACAGGTACCATAAAATAAACAAATATAAAGTGAATTAAATATAGGCTGTTCATAATTATGTTATTCCATATATTTTATACTGAAGTATTAGATGTTTAATGAGATAAGTGATCCCTCCATATCATACTGTTTTTGCTAAATTTTTTTTTTATAAATCATAAGGGAGATTTTTTCGCGAGACATTTTCCAACACATTCTGAAGGATCTATAACAAATAATTATTTATTTCTTGATCTTCTAATCAAGAAAAGCTTTGCTGCCCTTTAAATGTAGACTACAATAGTGAGAATATTTTTCAAGCAAATTCCTTCATTCATGGAAGTTTTTCAGCATAAGATTGAATTCAGTATAAAAAAACCATCTTTTGCTTGTGTCAAAAGATTATTTAAAAGATATTATTAAAATTTAGCAAATACCACAAATATTTTGCATTTAGGCGGAGTGAGAACGATCCAAGTTTCAGAGCTCTAGCTTGATGGGAAGTTGTTGAAATTAAAGATCGAAAATTTGATGACACATAACACACCAAGTGAAGTGTTCAGTAAGAAAACGTTGTAAAGATCATACTAATGCGGCATTAAACATTTATTTTCATGAAGATCTGACGCATCATCAATAAAATCTAGTTGAATCTCAGTAAGTACTGTACTTGTAACAAGAATGATGGAAGAAAAAAGACGACTTTAATTAGGTTCCAGTTTTCGTAAAGTCCCAGAAGTTCTTGCATGACCCCAAATCTCTACCAAGATCTCACTCATTACAGAAACATCTCATGAACTTTCTGTTTTCTAACGCAAGAAAGAGGATAACATAATGATATAAAAACGTTTTTAAACATTTTATATGGTGGCAAAGTTATTCAGAGAAAATTATTGAAATAGATCTAGTTAAAACTGTTGTTATTTTTAACTTTTAAAATTCTTTATAAAAAAGAGATATTTGTGAGAGTATTAAAAAAATTCATAATAATAAAATCAAAACATGCATTTGAAAGTTTGTAGACCATTCCTATTAAAAAGAATGGAACCAGAATTCAAGAAAAAATTATTGTGGTACGACATGTCGCCAAATTGGAACTTTCTTTCTTTAGAATGATTACTGTCTAAAGTTCAAAGCAACCCTTATCTTTCGAGATAGTAAGGGAGATAGTATCTCCCTTGTGGTTAACTTAATATTGTTGTAAGGAAACCTCATGCGGTGTGGGAGTGCGTGTATCCAGAGGGGAAAAGTTTTTCTCAACTCCTAAAAAAGCGCCTAAGAGGAAAGAAGGGATTTTGACTCTATTAAAATTATATTGAAATATTATAAACTTATGCAAACGTCTAATGTATTGTAAGTGCAGTAATGAGATTTAAAATTTTCAAAGCTCTAGCTTGATTGGGAAGTTAATTAAATTAACGATCGAAAATTTGATGACACTACTACACTACACTCAATATGAAATTCAGAAAACGGTAATTATTCCATCCCTGCTTTCACTAATAAAATGAGATCTGCTGTATGAATTATCTTTTACTCTTTTGGACGGAAATCTTGGTTCAGAAAATTTCGAACTATTCTGACTATCGACCCGTGACATACTAGGCCACTATTTGCCACTCCTATTTTAAAATATACCATACGAATATTTTGACATGTTGAAACACACATTTCACGTAAATATGTTCATTTACTTTGGAGTATTTTGTTTCGAGTTTATTTATATTTCATGTGGTCATGGTTACCTAGTGGTCGTTGTCGACGACGTATTTTCGTTTCGGAGCTTCGCGGCTCATTCTGATACTACGGAACTTCCCACCGTGCATCGGGGCTGATGCACGTCAAATCTGATCGAGATCCAAAGACCTCCAGTTGGCATGGAGGGGAAAATTGGAGAGGAAAGTCCCAGCTCAGGTGTTCTCCTCGTCACTTGTCCGAGACTCAATATTAAGAGGTCCGTCGCCAATAGCCCTCGTGTTGCTTCTCAAAGCGACATTAAGGAACAGTGACATCACATATACTTTTGGGGTTACAATTACCAAGCGAATATTAAAAACATGTGAACGATGTTTTAATATCATGATTCGTTCATACACAGCTGTATAATCGGAGGAGTAATCATTGCATTTTGTTCTCAAGTAATTTTTAAAAAAGAATATTTGTTTTCAATAAGGCTAACAACTGTTTTATACCACTTTCTAATTTGAGTCAAGTAAAAATAAAGCACTGTAGTGCGCTTTTTTAAAAAGAAATTTTAATAAACATGGTTTTAATTACGTTTTGAAATCCCTACTATTAGCTCACATTCTCCAGAGAGAGGAGATATATATATATATATATATATATATATATCTTGTTCAAATTTTCAATCGTTAATAAAATACTTTTATTCATCCACCAAGTCTAAATATATTTTTTTTTAAACTTGATGTTAATAATATCAAATATTAATCCATTAATAAATTTAATTAAAGAGGTACTACAGTTTAGCCCAACCACTTAAAAAAAGGATTTCAAAAAACAGTTAAACTGTATGATTGGGGCGGGGGCAGAACATTGGTCCGCTAAGAGGACCAGGGCAGACACATTTTAAGTAAAATAATCACCAAATGGGTGTGGTTGGGCCTGAATTAGACCAAACTGATTCTTCGTTGTTTACCGAAAGAGTTAAGAAACAGTTTCATTGTTTCTACCATTGCATTTTTCTATGATGCAAAGCTGGTGAGAGTTGCTATGAATCTTCATGCCTTCGGGTCAGAAGCATAAAAAATCTGCTTTATTTGATTTTCAAATACTTATTTAGTTATATGGAGAAAAAAATTTCTCTGTATAAGTATTAGCAGGATAAAAAATTTAGGAATAAATACCTTCAGTGATGAAGCGTGTAGATCGCTGGAAAAAAAAATCTTTCGACTTAATATTATGATTCACTACAAGTATGCATATTTAATTGTAATTATTTAATGAAAAGTAACTAAAATAAAAATTTTCATTGTTGACCTAAGTAGAATTGACTTAATTTTTTTTTATATTACTTGTTATTTTCTACCTTTATGTTTTGGATGAAGCAAATCATAATATGCATGCCGAATATGATTTTAGGCCGCATCTACTACGACGTGTAACACTGATTTAACACGAGCGTTCAGGGAAAAAATTACTAATGTACTCATACTTGGTGTAACGTTGTCACTGCGTCAAATATTTAACTAAAATTTTCGGATTGACGTTCTTAATTCAAAAAGTTAACCAAAACTCTTACGCAGCTGGATATTTCCAAGTTTGTTCCTTATACAGAAATGGGCCGCGGTAGCCTAGTGGTCAAGGTCGGACTCTCGCGGCGTTTTCACAGTCGGATTCGATCCTTGACGCAAAGACCCGCCGTAGCCGGGGCTGAGGCATAGCAAATTGTTCAAAAGTCCTCCCGGCTAGTGGGTGGATGTGAGAGGGGTGCGCTCAGGTGTCTCCTCGCCACTTGACCCGAGGTTCAAAATGAGGTCCCGCCCAATAACCCTCTTATGTTGCTTCGGAAGTAAAAACTAAACTAAAATACTTTTCAAAAGCTTTAGTGAATATTATATGAAACACGCAAACAATACATTTAGAACGAAATACAAGTAATGCTACACAGACAACAATATAACGAGCATAAATAGTGGTGTATTGCAAGAGGTCAAAAAATTATTCAGTTGCTTTAGGGACGGTAACGGCTTAAATTACGAGGTACCTATTAGATTGTTTTAATTTTACCCTCTCATCAGAATTAATAAGTTAAAAATCATAATTAGATAATTTTTCGTAATTTAGAATTAGATACGAAAAATTAGGATCAAGGCAACAAAAGCCTGGGTATTCGACATAATGCCGAAACAAACTTGGAAAATAAGTTTTGAGAGAGCCCACTGCCATTGGATGTTGTAGTCGTAAGCTAAGAAGCATATATAGCAATGGGCGGAGAGAGGGGGTGGGACTTCAGTTCGACGGAGAAACGACTTCGAGAATACTGGAGTCCGCGGGAGTAAGGGAAGTTAAGAAAGGAAGTTTAAACTATTAAAATTAAGTGAAATTACAAAGAAATGCCGTTCCGAAATCAAATAAAGGGAAAATATTGTTATTTTAAAAAAGAAAACTTTAAAACGCGAGGAGAATGAGGTGAAAAGACAGAATTAAACATTTTTTACCAAAGCACCACTAGCGACGCCTGGTGGTCAAAATTGATTTTACTTAGAAAAATGATAATACGACTTTAAAACCTTAAAATTTTCGAATCGAAAAGATTTTAAAAATTTTGAAAGTGGTCGACAGTGATGTGCGAGGCCCAATTTAGCCGTAGTACTCTGCCACTTATTGATGTGAAGTCCTGGAAATTAAAAGTTAATCAGAATATCAGTAGTGAATTACTTCAATGAGCTCTGTCTTTTTAGGACTGGGAAGTATTGGTATAAGTGACAGACTGCGAACCTTTTTTGCAATGGTGTAATTGTTGCATCATGCGCAGGGATATTTTGAAGTAATTCATTAGGTATTTGAGGGATCCTGTTGAAGAAATTAAATGATTGTTTTTTAATAAATTCTAAAATTGGTTCAATTTTGTGATCGTTATGCAGGACTTCGTTCCTGACGAACAAGGGAGCATTAATCATTTTTCTGAGGTATATGTTTTGAAAGACGTGCAGTCGTTTCAGATGGGTGGTTGCCGCAGACGCCCAAATAGGTGACGCATACAATATGATTGGTCTTAAGATGGACTTGTAGAGCAAAAGTTTGTGCCGGATCGCCAGCTTGCTCTTGCGAGATATCAAATGTGTGAGCAATCTGCTCATGCAGAAAGCCTTTTGATAGGTTTTTCGGATATGGTGGTCAAAAGTCAATTTTGAGTCAAGAATTAACGCAAGGTACTTATATTCAGTTAAACAGGGGACGAGTTGATCGAAAAGGGTGACTGTTGGCCGATTGCCAGTAAACTGTGGTTTCGTAAAGAGGAGGCAAGAGCTTTTGGATGCATTAACTTTAATTTTCCAATTAATGAACCAGAGCTGTAAGCGAGAGATATATTTCTGCAATCTTGCAATAATTTTCCGATTGCAGATGTCTTGGGACATGATGGCAGTATCGTCGGCGTACATCGCCAAATGAATGTTGGACACCTTTGGGATGTCATTTACGTACAAGAAGATTTTTGGACGTTGCTTTAGAGAGGAGTTTATTGAAGGCAAGTAGCAGATTGAAACTGATGTGAATCCCTCCAAATCATGCGCATTTTTAAATGTCGTGTTTTATACACATATAAAATTAAACAGTAATTACATGCATCTACTTGTATTATACTATTTCATACTTACAGAAATATTGAATTGCGGATTATAAAAATGTATTTAAAAACTTGGCGTGCAGAAAATTGTACAGCATTTTGTTATAATAACAAATAATGGTAATTTTAGAATTGAAAACAATATATATATATATATATATATATATAACCAATCCACGAAGCAAAACAAATAAATAAACTGAGAGAATTGCATTATAATGCAAGATAGGTCCAAGAGAATCCATGTTAAGTATTCAAACGCTAATATTATATTAACTCGAACAAAAATTTAACAAAATGTAGAGAATGTTCAGAAACATTAATGACAGTACTGTCGAGGAAATCATGAGAATTTGCTTTCGAGCGTCTTAAATTAATGTTACTTTCAGCAGACATTTGTGATGGATCTGTTGAACATTTATAACTAAACGTATAAGTCAGAACGTTTTAGTAAATTTTATGTGATTTCACCCATCGAATATAACGTAGCAAATCCTGCATGCATTCAGGAAAATAATGTATTAAGAAGAATAAATAAATAAACTGGAAATCTCGTAAGAAAACACTGAGATGTATTATTTTATTCTTCGTAAGCTAAATCAAGAACTTCTTCTACACAACTGTTGTAATTGCATTCAATATTACATGTTTCATGGAATAGAAATTGACTCAAATCATCAAATACAGAACGGCCACGAGTAATTAATAATATTATTGGTTCGTAAATTTCGTGATCTTTTACAAATTCTTTAAAATGATCTGGACTTTTATTAAAAAAATCTTGAAGGAGTTGCACATAGTCAAAATCTTTCCAGTTCAGAAGAATTCTTTGGCAGAAAAGGACGTGCAACAAGCACAGAAAACATGTCTCTGAAAGGTGTTCCCAAGCATGATTTGCCATTTCCATGAATAAGGATTGCCATGGCGAAAGCAAAAATGCCTGAAGCACTTCATAAGGTCTTAATTTCACCAATTCTGCTCTCTGGCCGATTTCCGTTAACAAAATACAACCGCGAATGTCATCGGGCAATGCATATTCATATAAGGCGTGTTTAACAAAGCACTGTTGTTCTCCGGGTTTTAATTTCTGCGGATGATATCCATGCAGAAATGCACTGTTCAACCCATATGATAAGAACCAGTTCTCTTCTCTAGAAATATTTTCAAATCTTTTTTCGTACCACCGAATCCACTTGTGCACGTTTACTTCAATCTCATGAAATGCACAGTACTGGTCTCTATGCTCACACGAGTAGCTTTCAATAAGGGCTTCCTGAAGCCTTGTATCCATTTTGTCCCAGACCTTGAGCACATCTTCTTCCAGCCAACAATTACAAGCAAGTCTGAATCGTTGCGTCATGGGAAAAGTTGCAGATTCAATAAGTAAGTTTGCAGTTTCCAGTCTATCAATAGTCCCATCCGACTTCCAATGCAAATCATTAGGCAATGGATCTTGGCCTCCCGTGAAATAAACATAGGAGCATTTCCATAACATATACTCATAACTAATCGGTCTCATCATTGCAATAATTTTTCTTTGCAATTGTTTGTGATAAATGCGACTAGGTATTAGATTTTCGATAATAGGTTTCCATCGTTTGTCTGGTGTTTTATATATTTTACTCACCATTTCCATTTCCATGACAGCAGGATCACTGTAAACGTCAACTGCGATCTTGGCAACTGCAATATCCTCCAAAGATGGTACGAACAGCATAAGGCTTGTTGCAAGTTTTTCTTGTTAATGTACTGAAAAGAAGAAGAAAAGATTTCAGTATAAGTTTGTGACAAATTATAAGCCGTTTTGAAAATGTTCCAAAAAATTCCCTTAGACAGCACATTCAATTGCTTATCACTAGCGAATGATTCAGTAGGAAATTAATGCATACACACGTTAAAGATTTGATTCTTAACCGGTGGCTCACACCTCATAAGGGAGTTGCATTATTCTTATAGGGGAGGGGACTTCGCTTATAAATTTTAAAAACCAAAATTAAATTTTTAAATTTATAGGTGTGGGGCGATATACTTGTAATAAATTTGATGTTATGTTTTTTTAAAAGAATGACTTACATATAGAAAGACTTATATAATATCCAGAATGACTTATACATAGAAATCCATCAATTTCTATATATAAGTTATTCTGGATCATATAATAGACATTGTTTCCTTGGTGTCTGTGGATTTTGCGGTCTTTTTTTTTCTCTGTGCGGGCACCATATTAGATAACCAACACCATCAGTGAAGGGGAGGGGGATAGTCTTCTCTTTATTACAATGGAGCGGGAACTTAAGAAGCACAATTCCGAAAGGAAATCTCTGTAACGAAACTGTTTTTTTCGGGCAGGGCGAACTCTCTATGTGGAATCACATTGGATCAGACCCCTATTTTTAAGAAAAAGTTATTTAAAATAAATACAATCCTCTTATTAACTATTCAACTGAATTCCACAATCGTTTCAATTAGAAAATATTAATTTAAGGTCCAGGCAATGCCATTAAAATTATAGAGAGGGCACGAAATATTTCATTCAAATTTAAAACTTTTAGAATTCATTTATTGCAGAATTGCAGTGCAGTCTTAGATACAAATTCAAACTGAAGAAAGGTCTGAACAATTAGGGAGATCAAAACGGAATTGAACCGATTTGCGAACCACAATTTCTAAGATGTTGAAAAGAGGACGAAACAAAATTTAATAAAAAAAGGTAGGGATAAATTTGTGCAATTTAAGTCAATGAATATGCAGTTTTAATTTATAAAGGCAATTAACAGAATGACTATTATATAACAGTTTACTTATACATTCATGGACAAAAAAATTAGCGCACCAAGAAATAATCGCGAAATCTAACGAACTGGTAGAAGAAACATGTCGAGATATGCAAATGATTAGAAATGCAGCGTGATCAGCATGTATAGCCAGAGTAAATATGTCTCCCGTGAGTATAAAAAAAGGTAACCAAAGTTGTTTGAGAAAGGAATCAGTTTAAAGGAAGAGCTGGAGTGTAGACTGCCATTGCCGTATTCGAAGTACCAATATGAGACAGTGTCGCAGTTTGAGAGGGGAGAATCTTCAGGCATGATGGAGATGGTGGCCCTATAGCTCGTCAAAGGCCACTCTGATTGCGATGTGTGAGAGGTGTTGGGAAGCTGGATCCGAGAGATACTCACTCTGTGAAGACCGATCTGGACGCCTCGACAAACCAATCACGAAAGACCATCGTAAGAAATGCACGCGTACAGCTACCTGCTTCATCGGCCGCCATCCTGCACAGGTAGCCCGCTCACTAGGTCCCCTGAAATCTTCACGAACCACGAAGGCGCCTGGCTGAAGGACATTTTGGGATCGCGGCGCCACATTACGCAGTGCTCGTCTTGATGCCCATCCATGACGCCACGTTAGAATGGTGTTCCTGCAGGAAACGGATTCAGAGAATGGACCAGGTCGTTTTGAAGCGACGATCCAGATTCAATCTCTGCAGTGATGACAATCGTATCTGTGTGAGACTCGTGAACATCCTTGCTTTTGTTTATCAACGAACACCGCTCCTCAAGGCGTGATATGAGTGCCATTGACTGTACACAAGTCACCTAGTATTGATCCGTACTTATGACTCCTGACGTCTAACCACCTGTAGTACAACTTGGCAACGGCTCCCAGGACCATTTTTCAACAAGACAATGTCGGCCTCATATGGCAGTGACATTCATATGGCAATGGTGACTGGCAACAAGTCTTGCTTCGGCCTCCTGACTGTCTCCGCACCCTGTTACTCTTCCTTGAGCCTAGCCTGATCCCCAAATTTGTTTCCAATCGAGCATTTCTGACCGAGGACGTTACGAGTTGGGTGAATCCGCCGAGTTTACAACGAACTAGAGGCAAGTTACAAGCAAATATGGAATGATGTTCAAGATATACAGAATTTGTATGCTCAAATAATTGATAGCATTTGTATCAGTGTATTCGTGCCACAGGGGGCTGTCTGGGGATATTAAATCAGTTTTTTCTTTTTTTTCTCTGAAATAAAATGATCCTTTTCTTTTGATTTTCTAATAATTTACTTATATCAAAAGTATCGTTACGTATGTAAAATTGCTCTTGACGGACTTCTTTTTGGTGAGCTAATTTTTTTTAGTCCATGAGTGTATATTAAAACAAAAAACGTTATTCTTCAAGAATATGATTACAGGTGAAATTAATTTAAAACACTTAATTACATTTTAGCTGTATGTACATTGAGATATATAAGTGAAGGCGATTTTTGCTTCACAAATGCCTTCAGACACTCCTGAAATCTCCGTACGTTTCCAAGTGCATCAGTTTTGAGATTGATTATACCCGTGTGGTGACTGGGGCATAATAGTCTCACTGTACTCTATGTGCCAAAAGGCGTGACGAAAATGGGTTCAGCGTCTGCCCCTTTTGGGATTATACTCTAGGGACTCCTCAGGGATCATTTCTCAGTTAGTAAGTATGGGCTTCACTGAATCTCAGGCACCTATGGATCTCTTCTTCTTCGTCTTGGTAAACACGCCCTGGACACTCCTTAGCGAACCTTCTCTCTCATTTTCTTGACCCTCCCTGTCAACCATACTCCCTTTTTTTAAACTTCACGTCTAATTGCTAATCTTGTTTGGCATAGCCAGCATTTGGATCTTGCGCCAAGCCAAATCCACATTCACCACTTGGAGATTGATACTTACCACACTTAGACGCATCACGACGTCAATTGTACGAGCATCTCGCATCTGAAATCATTCAATGAGAAGAGACACCAGAGGGTGGTGTGCAAGGGTCCCTCCTAACTTCCATACCATCCTCTTCGTCGACATTTTGTCCTCTGAGCTGTTAAACGGGATTACCTGATACGCGGTTATACTTCAGTCTCATCAGGATTGAAATCTACGCCCTGATTCAATTTTGAATAGAAAAGGCGTTTGGGAGAACTGTGTAACATCGGAATAAAACGATGCATTATTTTGTTGTTACCGAAATTGAAATAGATAAACAGTGGATTGTTACATTTCTTATGGGATGCAAATTTTTTCTCCCCGTTGCTCACTCTGTACAGTCGTCGATAAATTGGCCGAAAGGGGAGCTTCCGTAAGTTCCGTTTTGTGAAACTGCAATGATGAATGCATGAGTTAAAATAAAAAGAACTATTCTCAATGGAAAGTATATTTCTCTATACTCTCGATGGACGAGATAGACTGCATCAACTCCCCCTCAAAACGTTGTGTTAGTGAAATTTAAGCTCAGACTGAAACATCACTTGACACGAGCATAACCATTTGGCTGCTGCAATCACTCTTTTAATGCGGTAAGATAATATTATTGTTTTTGAAAAATATAATATCCATGAAAAATTATTGATATATCTAAGCAATTGAAATTTTTTTCATGTTATTTAATAGATGTAAAACTCGCAATAAAATATTTTATACATGTTCAAATAAGTATTAGCCAATTAAATACTAGGGGGAAAAATATAATATTAACTTTGATTCTAGAGATATTAATTAGGAATGTGACAACAGATTCACAAGATACATACTAATATATTCCATACACTTCAAATTAGTATTTATTTTTCATTTAATATATATGTATGTATATATATATATATATATATATATATATAATATATATATATATATATATATATATATATATATATATACTATATTAATATCAATTAGAATGTTAATATATATATATATATATATTAAATGTAATATATATATATATAAATAATATAGTCAATTTTTTCATTTAAGGAAACTACGTTATTGTCTAAAAAGCCCTTTAAAAGATATCTGCAAAGCACTTTGAAAAGTCCAGGAATTCAAACTTACACCTAATCCCCCCCCAAAAAAGAACGGGTCATAAATCGATATTTATCAATAGGTATCAGAGCCACACGAAGTCTATTACTTTATCCCCGCCTGTCAGTTGATTATATACGCCTAGTGTGTCAAGTGTAGGACCAGCGGCGGTTTTCGTCAGTCTCGGGTTCGAACCTTGGTCGCAAAGACCCGCCGTGTAGCCGAGGGCATTTAATACTGTTCGGGGCCTCCAAGTCCTCCCGGTGTGGATGTTAGGAGAGGGTGCCAGCTCAGGTGTCGTCCCGTCAATTTTGACCTGGTTCAAAATTACGAGGTCCGTCGCCAATAGGCCTCGTGTTTCTAGGGTTAATAAAACTAAAACTAAAATCAAGTTTATATGATGACCACCCAAATTATAAGAAGCAAAACTATTTTAATTTATTTTTTTAAAAAAACCTGAACTTCAGAATTGACACAAAAAGGATAATATAAAAGAAATCACTTATTTTCCGATTATTCAAACCATTTTTTGCTGAATATAGTGCGCCAGGCGTGAATTTCGATCTATTAATAAGTTCATTTTATTTATTGATGCAGTTAGTATCAGCTCCACCGCCAAATCTTTTACCAATTTTTGTCTCATCGTGTTTAAGGAGTACCATCAAATTTCCAAAGAAATTCACGTTTCAAAAAATAAAAAAATTACAAATTTATAGATATTTTAGTGAGTACAAGAGGATGAAATTAAAATGCGAGTTCAAGATCTTCTTCTTTTTGTGACATTTTGTTTTTAAAAATATTATATCTTGTGTGTGTGTGTTCTTCCTATAATTATATTCAATCATTTTAATGAACTATAAAAAGAATTTTTTAGTCAAAAGTTCATTGTTCTCCTTTAATTGAGACATGTTTTTCAGATTATATACATTTAGGTGTTATTCTAAAATATATAAGTAGAACGGTGGGTGATGAGATTGTGGTTTGTTACACAAAAGGGCTGGTTGTCAAGGGGGGAGGGTAATTCATTACTGGATCTCCACGATGATTTTGTAGGAATTGAAATAATGAGGCTCGACTTATTTTATTCTGTTTATTATTTGGAGAGAGAAATAGAAATATTTCAACAGGAGTATGAACAATTGACCAGTTCAATGTAGAAAATAGATGGCTGTTTTATTTGGTCAATATGGGAAGCTTGAACGCGCTCTGGCGTTCGGAGTTTACTTCGGACGATTAAGCGAAGCGAAGGAAAAGTGGAGAAAAGAGAGCGAAACGAAATGTCGCTCTAGTTTTATTCTGAATAGGTATGCTAGGCCATTTCATCGCTATGACGCTGCATCTATCGAGCATCTGAGAACTGGTTTTCTACAGCACATTGGAAAATAAAATTAATTTTTGATAATTTGTGGTGCACACAAATACTAAACTACCACACACATATAATATATATATATATATATAATATAATATATTTACCTTATGATATTAAACAATTCACATAGATATAGTGAACTATTCGTTAATGATAGTATTGTATATTTTCTTTAAAATAATTATAGAACTTCATAATTTTGGAAATTTATTTTCTTTCTTTCATATAACAAACTATTTCTTAAGACTTAGGTATTGCTTAGAGTACCATCCAATGGGATGTGGTATGTGTGGGTGATACAAATCATAATTTATCGCCAGTCTTAGAGGTATTTTTTGGCGAAAAGTTTGGATGGGTGATACTAAGGGCTGGCCTAATATACATTTGAGAGCGGTAGTTAAAAACTCCTTAAGATTAACTCCCCCGACCCCCCAGAAATTCGAAGAGGCATTTCAACGAGAGTCTAAAAAATGTTGCAGAACATAAATACAGAAAATTTCTTATCACCATATATCCCATAATTCATCATATTGCGAATTTACATCTTTTAGTATTACACTTTAAGTATTTTCGATTAGGTTTTTATTTTTATTTTTAATTGTGTGATCACATTGAAATTTTTATTTTGAATATATATATATATATTATTAGAAGTAGTATACTAGTTTTTCGGGTTCTTACATTGTGCGTGACAACCCTAAATTTTTCTGAGTAAATAAATTTGAGTTCTAGAAAGTGTTTTCTTCTATCAATAGTATTTAAATATCTATAAAGATTCATTTTATTAATTTATTTAATTATTTTAATTAAGTTATATTACATTAATCAGATAATTTAATTGAATACTATTTTTTTCAAAAAATCTATTTCTTTAACTAACTATAGCAACATAAAACACCCTTATATTCCCGTTGTATATGAATTGTGTAAAACCTCAATCCTGTATTGTTGCCTTTTATCAGAGGCAGATCTAATAAAATAAATTATCAGTCCACTTGAACTCAGATGCAAAAAGAGATCTATATACTTTAAAACTCTGATAAGTGGTGATTTCTTTACGATACTTCACGTACCACATACACCACCGAGCAAAGGTAAGGTTTGCGAATTTGCAAGACACTGAAATTGTTTATTATTATAATATCGTTCATCACACCCTGCTTAGTTTTAAAAAACGTCGCCCAACGAGGGCTATTGGCGACGGAGCTCGCAATTTTGAACCTCGGTCAAATGACGAGGACGACACCTGAGCTGGCACCCCCTCTCCTAAGTTCCACACCACTCTACGGAAGAACTTTGGGCCCCGACAGATATAACATGCATCAGCCCCGGCTACACGGAGGGTCTTTGGTAGTCAAGGATCGAACCCACGACTGAACGAAAACCGCCGATCATGAATCCGAAACCATGACCACTAGGCTACTGCGGCCACCATCATACCCTGCATAAAAAACTAGGAAATTTTATTAAATGGTATTTAATTAATTCATCAACATTTGACACTAAAAAAAAAAGCTATAGAAAGAAAAAATATCTTTCTTGAGAATAAAATTCTAATTTCTTCAACTTATATAATGGCAAGTTTATTATCATACCCGAATCTAAGTAAGATATATTTCTTAGAAAGGAATTTTAGGAAGATATTTGATTGTTACAGCTTTGTGAGTTGTAAACGCCCCAACTAGATCAACAGAAGGGTTAAACACTCGCCGTACCTGCCATTGTCCAACGATACCGGCGACCATCAATCACTGACAATATGTTGAGAGCAACATATCACACTATGTACGAAATATATCGGTACGTACAATGATAAGAATTAAGTAAAGATCAAACTATTTTTAAAAACAACCAAAATATTTTAATTACGAAACATAATGCTAATAAACTATATTAGGATATATTATTTATTTGGTATTAAGACGAAAGGTGGAATTAACAGAACTCTATAAATTTAAAAGGAGGCATGATCTTCAATCAGAGAAAAAGCATTTATAGTTTAAAAAAAAAATCGAATATTGAAAAGAATTGACAATTTTGAAAATCATAACAGACCACCTGATTTTACAAGCCAGGAAAAAAGTAAAGTTTGGTTAAAGTATTATTATTTTTTCCAAAATTTTGAGGTAATATTAACTTTTAAATGAGTTGCACATGTGACTTTAAAGGACCAAAAGATGGGAATTAATATAATTAACGATCTATAGATAGAACTAGTAATTAAGCCTTCAAGTGCAAACGGCCCAGTTCAACAACATGACCTCTAACACGAGAAAAGTGTAGACTGAGGTATTTTACATGTTTAACAAAAATAGGAATGAGGGTGGGAAAACCTGTTTTCGTACGCCATAAGAACAGAAATTTAAATCAAATAAGCGAAATGTTACTTACAAAATATTATTAAGTAGCAGTTTATGAAGTACAAACATAATATGGAATCACTAAACGGCATCATGTTCGGTACTGTGTGATGCAATTTTTAATTGTTTTACTTAAATTTATGAGCGGCACACATACGGTAAAAACGCTTGGAAAATTTAGTAACTTTGAAAAAACACTTAAAAAAAAAAACAGATTTGTTGCAATTTTATGCCATCAAAATTTCTTATTATTCGAAATGATTTAAGGAAATCTTAATGCTTCAATGATTAATAAATAACAACCACGTGTAAAATTTTCAAGTAAAAATAAATAAAACGATTTCTTTAAAGACATTAAAATGAAATGATTTTAAAAAGAAATGTTTGTCGAACCTTAATGGAGATTCTTGAATTTCCAGAATTCCACAGAGTGTAAATGCAATCAACGATAAACCACACTTCCCGATTGCGAAGTAGGAAATATCCTGAATTTTCCTGTTTGTGCCGAAGCTCCAATCTTTGACCAATAACACAAAAGCATGATGAGGTCAAAAGAAAGGGGGTAAAACCGGTCTGGATTTCTACTCGAGAGAATTAGAATTGTTACTATTTATGTAGAGACGATTGAACAATGTATGTGATAAGTATTATGTATTTTTCGGTATGTGATAAGTATATTAAAAATATATTAAATCAATTTTAAGACCTCTAATAATATCCAATATAAGAAAGTATCGAATCCAAAACATTCTTAAAATGTTTGCTTTATTCAGTCATAAAAAAGACTTTTATTTCTTTATATATATATATATATATTCCGAGTTTCTTCTTGGTTAAAATCTAAAAGCTATTACTTAAAAAAATATTTTAGGAACATCCTAATTCAATTCAAAGCAGCAAATAACATATTTATAAATTTGAGGTTTAATATTATTGATGTTATAAAATGATTGGCAGTAATTTACTTTATATAAATAATATGAATTATATATGTAAGATTATAAATTGTTATTAATTCGCTTCTGTTAGTTAAAATATCGGCACCATATTATTTGAATACTGCATAAATTGTATTCACATGTTATATATCACTGTACAGATGATTTGTGCCTCTATGATATTTATTGCATGAAACATTCAAATTATTACCTTTTAATATGTATTCTTGAAAAGAATACACCGTTTCTAAAGAAATATGTTTCCACCGAAAAAGAACATACCTTCCTGGAAGCATTTTATTTGTTCGTAAATTTCAATCTTGTAGTATCAACAAATAATTCCGGTTGTCATAACCTTTAGTAAAATCTGTTGAAATCTATTCCTTGGCAATGGATGAAGACATTTTCAGTAAAATACAGGGGAGAGAAATCTTTAAAATTAGAAGATGAAGAATATGGAAAACATTTGGATATGCCTTTGGAAGAAGTATTGAAAATATTTTTTGCATCATGTTATTTTATATTCTTGAGAAGCAAAACTGACTCAAAGTTGAGATGTTTTTAATGTGTGTTAATTTGAAGCGTTGCTCATTAAATGTTTCGACATATTCCTGGCCATCATGTCCATGCATTCATGT
>BMAW01073220.1:0-23639 GCA_019974015.1 Nephila pilipes
GGTGATTAACAAAAGGTGTTATGTTGATGAATAAAAGAAAAATTTGCAAAAAAAATGTTGTTTTCAATGTTAGTCTCGGGAGTTATTGATTGATGTGTTATAATGAATCGACGGGATTGTATATAAAAAAAAAACTTACGTATTATTTTTTCCTATAAAGCTTCCATTCTATTAAAATTATTAGGAAAAAATGTGCACATCCTGATTTTTCCACTAATATGCATTTTTTCTTCGACTTAAAAATGCATTTATTTTTCCAGATTTAAACCATCTTCAAGATAATTTGTGCGTAATGTAGTCTCTCAGTCAAATTTGTTTCATATAGTAGCATTACATGTCAACTAAATTTCTTATAATTATCAGATGATGGTGTTTGTAAAACAACTAAAATTGCACCTGATATGGCTTGCAGTAAGCATTCCATATTAACCGGACTCATATTCCACTTAATATTTCGGATATTATTTGATTTTTTTTTTTTATTTTGAAGAAAATAACTACCAAACAGGTTGTTATTCCTCGGATTCCTGCAATAAAAACAACGCATCTCAAGACGCTGCAATATCCATTCAAAATGATTAACACCGATGTAAAATATTCAGTCGTCCAAAACACGAGTACCAATTTTCGGTTGGTGGCGTACGAATAGCAGGGAATTCATCAGAATGATTGAAAAAAATAGCATCTGTACATATTGGAAACATGATACAGCAGTCATAGTTGGAAAATAGTTTGGTTATAATACGGTAATGTTTTTCAGTTTCAAACATCTTGAATATGAAAACCAAGTGATTTAGAGATATTTAATGCTTTTTTTTTACAGGAAAGGCTAAAATGCCAGACAAGTGGTAAACTAGGAATACGTTGTTTATGGAGAAAGACGCTGTGATTAAAAGAACTATTGAGAAGAGGTTTGATAAGTTTAAAGCATTTTGTTCCAACCTTCAAGATCAAAATTGCCCGAATAGGCCCTTTACCTCAAATTAAGATCAGATTAAAACACCAATCGAGAATATCCCACGCTTTATGACACGTAAATTAGCATAAATGCTAAAAATATCAAAATCCAACAACCACGAATATTACGTGAAACTTGGTTACATAAACCTTTTTGATGCATGTCTTCCCCCGCGAGTAATAACCATTTTTGAAGCAAATGGTGACGGGGAATGAAAAAATGATAAAGGTATTAAGGGAAATCAGCATGAACTAACTTTATCGACCCCAAAAGCCGGTCTTCCTCCTAAAAAGGTCATTTCGGTGTTTTGTGGGATCGAAAAACTGCATTACAAGAGATCACAAATCTACCAAATATCAAATTCAGATGCCCCGGTTAAATGAATAAAGGACAGAAATTGAACAAAAACGTCCAACTATAACGAATTGGACTTGCATCGCGTTTCATCAAGACAATGCGTGGACTCGCGTGTCTTTGATCTCTCGTCAAATATTCTTTGAGACCTGGGTTGGTATGTTCCACCTATTTTACCATATTCACCAGATTTCTAGAAGTCAGTTTTCCACTTATTTCGATCAACACACAATTTCCTTTTCGGAAAAAGCTTTAACTCTTTGGTAGAAATATAAAATCATAAAAATGCACTTCTTCTGCAAAATCTAAGAGGTTCTGAAAGGATAAAATTCTGATGAGTTTGGAACGGAATGGCTCATATATAATTTACTGAACGTGCACCAAATTTTAAATGAACTCCCTTTCAATTTTTCTTCAAATTTGATACAATACAAACTTTCCTGTGACTGCCTACTAGATATGAAAAATATTCTGCCAAAATCTGCCCCTAATTTTTTTTTTTTTTGTAAATTCAGGAATAACCTTGAATATAAAATATATATAACCTTGAATGCAGCTAATTTGTATTATTTTAAACTTCTTTTTGATGATCACATATTACAAATCTTAGGATATGAAATAAAACATACGCTGAACAAGATAAATCAGTTCTTAAACATAGATAAAAGTGAAAAACATTCATAGAAATTAGAACGTTCTATTATCCTTTGCTGTTTTATTACTCCACACAAAAAGAAGGTTAAATAAAAAAAAAAAAAAACAATCCTATAAAATACATGTAACACGTGTGTCTTTTTACTCTCAAGTACATGTAGTTTTGAAATATGTAATAAATGAATTACACAATTTTTAAGCAGTTTTGATTTTTGAAATTACTTAGAGAGATAAGGGGACTTAGTACCTTTGCACCTTCAAAAGTTCGATTTTTGATATTTGACTTTAAAAAATAGTACTGAATGTTAGGAGCATTTTAAAACAAACCGCGTCAAAATCCGAATATTATTACGTCCTGTGCAACAAAAGATGTAAATGTCTAAAGTGGCTTGTTCTATGTAATGCATTGTAAACAAACCTCTTTTTCTCAGTTTGCTATTTTCACATTTTCCCACAGGATTAAAAACAATCTTTTGCATGCAGAGCTTTAAAATTCTAAATGAGTGTTGTACTTGTAGATCTTTATACTGTGAACCTCAATTTTGTTAATAGGATGAATAGATTTTATTTTATAACATGATACATGAAAAAAAAGTTACTAAATACAAACTTGATAATTTTTTAATTTTTCAATTTTTTTAATGTAAGGTAAATTTAAAATTGGATGTTTACAGAATAAAGTCATTATTTAGCATTAATTTGGTATAAGAATTATGGTTCTACTGTACATCTTTCAAAAGTTATCTTCTGGGTAACGTAAGGAAAGCTAATTTATTTTTCAAATTTTTGTTCGCATATTTCATGTTGTATAAGAAAATATATTAATTTAATAGCAAAACTTGACCCAATATTTTACACTATGCACTTTATTACACAAACTGGCAAAGTTTCATAGTTAAATGAGCAAACATTGTTGTTTTATGTAGAATTGAAAAAAGTTTGTCAAAATGTTCTACTTTTGATTTCGTAAGGTACTAAGTCCCCTCAAATGATATTTTTCTCGCAATGGGCTAAGGTGCCAATTTT
The DNA here is from genome assembly GCA_019974015.1 of Nephila pilipes. Lineage (NCBI taxonomy): Eukaryota > Metazoa > Arthropoda > Arachnida > Araneae > Nephilidae > Nephila > Nephila pilipes. Next base: position 2,993 of record BMAW01073220.1, read on the forward strand.
ACTTTTGCGCTGGTTTGTGAATTAAATGTAAACAATATTTTTCCAGTTCAATAACAAATATGTCTTATAAATTTCTATCTAGAAAGTATCCGCAAATATAAGGTATATTTCATCAAAAATAATTTCCAATATCACATTCATTACTTTTTTTTAATTCCATGAGTACCATGCATTTGAAATTAAAACTATAGTAAGATTACATATGAAACGAATATTTTATGAGAAAACGTAGATAAGAAGGAATAAAACTCACCAATGCCTTAGTTAATACTCGATCACTACAGGTTTCACTTAGAATGAATGGTACCTTTGAACTGTGAGAATGCAGTATATATATTCTGTTAGAAATCCATGCAAACCAATAGTAATCGAGAAATATTTCAGATCATTTAAATTTTTTTTTTTTTCCATTTTCTTTTAATTGCAAACAAAATTAATTTTAATGATCAAAATAAATTCCAAATGGTTTTTAATTCAACCAAATCTAAGAGCTTTATTAAACTGTAATTATTATTGTCCAATTATTTTTGTGATACTGGAAACATTCAACAATTTCAAAATCCATTCAAATGTGAGGAAATCTTCCTTTACAATACATCTAATTACAGAATAAATTTTACCTAAAATATATATTCGCGGCTCATAATTAAAAAAAAATTTCGTAATTCAAGTTTAAAAACAATTTTGACGATTATACCTATAAGATGGACATGTGATGATGAGTTCATCTGATGAGTTTCATTAGAGATTAATTGTATTGGAAAATTGATAATTATTTCTTTCATTTCAATTAAAGTTTTTTTTTCCTGTATTTTTCATCATAGGGTTGATTTTCTAACTGTTCTGAAGAAATTTTCTACTCCATTATTTTCAATAATTATTCAATCGTAAATGATTTTATGCACAGAAAGAGATAATATTCCTCCCACAATCGTGCAAAATGTCTGTGATATGTAAATATTTAACTGAGTTTTGGCTCCAAACAATGTTCTATTCTGCACAAATTTATGGATTTTGATTTTGTATCGGAAAATATATTCTTCATTTAGGACTAAGATTTTAATATTCTATTTTTTTTTTAAGTTCTTATTTTGAATTTTCTAAATTTTAAATCTGATTGCGCAAATTAAAATTTAATATTCATGTCTTTCGCTTTCTATGTAGAAGAACTTTCATCAATTTTCTGCGTTCAAAAACAACATATCCACGAACAAAAAATACGCCCAAACGAAACATAGCAACATCCAAATAATTTTCAATTTTGCATGAGGTAAAAAAGAAACTCCATTCCGCACTAAAACATAGAAAATGGAATAAAGAAGAGATTACATAAAACAATAGATGGAATGATTCGAAGAAAAATGAACATCTAGATAAAATATGGTAATGTGATTGTGAACTTATACCAGTACTATATATCTCCCGTTAATTCGGAAGTATCGAATATTCTTGATTAAAATAAGCCGAGTATTTTTGGGACTTTTTCCTGAGATAAAGAACGGAGTCAGCTTAATAAATGGATCCGCTAGTTCATAAAAAAAAATCAACTGTAGCGCGTAAGCGGTGCGTAAGCGATCATTTTATTTTTTTATTTTAGAAAATGTTCCTGTTGTGAATCCACTGTGTAAGCCTCCCAAATTATAAGTGTAAGATATTTATATTTTACTTAGTGGCAACAGGTGGCGCTGCAATAGTAGCGCGCGAAGTGTTGCAATAGTAGCGCACGAAGTGTATTGGATTATTCAGCATTCTAATGTTCACAAGCGAGTGACGCCATTTTTTTTGTCTTGTTTTCATTTCAATTGTTAAAGTGTCTGTAAATAAAATTTCTATAGTTTTTGGCATATCGACGTTATTATTGAACCCTGGCGTTTTAAGTATACAACATAGTGGCATCCCTGCCGGGATTGGACGAAGTTTTTTTCATCCTTACGATAATTCAATCGGATTGTTGATAAGCCAACGATCTTTAAGTGAGCCAAAAACGAAAGTGGAAAATGACTACTGAAATAGAAATTGCCAAACAGAAGAGGAAAGCAGCCAGAGCTACGTATTCGAAGACAGTCAACAAATTACAAGAAATACTGGCCGCTGAAAGTCCAGATGTAGATGATTTAGAAATTCACCTTGATCAGCTTACGGAAAAGTTCAAGGACTGAAAGACATCGGACGAGATATTCCTCAACTTACTTCAAAAGAAAACTGGCATTACTCAAGCTGAGTATGAAAAAGAATACGAAATCGCTCAGGATTATTATGAGAAACTATCTACGTTTAAAATCAAGGTTAAAAAAGCAATAGCTTCGGCCGAAAAAGAAAACGGAAGTTCCGCCTCTCCTAACCCTACTTGGCGCCCTGCTGACGGTGCACATGCCGCTACGAAAGCGAAACAGAATTTGCCCGAAATTCGACTGCCTCAGTTCGATGGTGATCCACGTAACTGGTTGACATTTTGGACTCAATTCAACAAAATACACGAAGATTTAAGAATAGATGTACGCGACAAGTTCCAATATCTTCTTCAATCCATGAAGCCGGACTCCATAGCTAAGCAGATAGTAGAAGCCTTCCCAGCGACGGAGGCCAACTACAATAAAGCTATTGAGTATTTGGAGGAGCGTTTTGGAAAAGAAAGCGTATTTATACAAATATACGTGCGAGAACTCTTGAAACTGGTTATAACCGACAAAACGAAGATAGATTTCCTGACTCTGTACGACAAACTACAAACTCAAATTCGTGCCCTTGAGTCCCTAGGACTTACACAGGATAAATATGCTTTCCTGTTTTTCCCGTTAGTTGAATCTGCCCTCCCAACCGATTTAATTAAGATATGGGAGAGACAAAAAAATGCCGCTGCGGAAACAGGTAAGAGTGATTTGGAATCACTAATGGAGTTTGTTAAAAAGGAAGTAGATACAGAGTTTAGAATTAAGATTACTCGTGAAGTTTTAAGGCCTGAAAAATGTGTTGTTAAGAAAAATATGTACGATACTGAGGTAAAAAGTGTTCCTACTGCTTGTGAATTGCTTAATGCTAATAATAATGCTAAGAATCATTTTTATGATAATAAGTTTAAGTATAAGAAACCTGTTTGTATATTTTGTGATACTGTATTTCATTTATCTGAGAATTGTGATAAGGCTTATTCTATGAGCTTAGATTGTAAAAAAGAAATTATTAAGAAGAGAAATGCTTGTTTTGTTTGTCTCAAATGTAACCATCGAGCAAATCAGTGTAAATCTAAACACAAGTGTCCCTTGTGTAAGAAACGACACTTTGTTGTTTTGTGTCCTGATTTAAATTCTCAAATAGTTGAAAAAATCTCAAATGGAGATAGTGAAATCAAAACTAGTGAAAGCAAAACAAGCACTCTCAACAATTATATTGAAGTTTCTTATGTGTTTTTGCAAACTATTGTAGTTAAAATTAAGAATGGTTCTAAAGAAATGTTAATAAGAGCTGTATACGATTCAGGTGCTATGAAATCTTATCTAAGTGATGATATTGTTAAAAAAATGAATATTAAGTGTATGGGTGAAACAAGAATCAAACAATCATTGTTCGGTGGAGTAGAAACCCCCCGAGACGGTATATAAGAATTATTCAATTGAGTTAAGTGACATTAATGATGGTTATAAGTGTAAGTTGAATGTTTTAGGTCAAAAATGTATTTGCTCTAGTCTAAAACAAATTCCATCTGGTCCTTGGCTAAACGAACTTAAGTTACATAAAATAAAAATTAGTGATCTTAAGACCAATAATTTAAAGGTTGATAAGGAAATCAAATTGTTAATTGGTGCTGATGTTGCCGGTAAATTATTAACTGGTAAACTTGTAAATCTTGAGTGTGGTCTGACGGCGATAAATACTAAACTAGGTTGGGCGATTTTGGGAAAGTTTAACCCTGGCACTGAGCCAACTTTTGAGAATTCGGCTTCTCTCATTACGTCACTATTTGTAAAGGAGCGATGTATAAGTGATTTATGGAGATTAGATGCTTTAGGCATTACAGAACCTCCAGTTAGTAAAAACAAAGCTCTATTACAAGAGGATACGCAGAAATATTTTGAGGAAACTTTGAGTGTTGATAATGAGGGTCGTTATGAGATCGCTTTACCTTGGGTTTTAGATAATTCAGTTTTGCCTAAAAATAAGATTAATGCGGAAAAGTACCTTTCAAATGTAAAAAGAAAACTAACGAATTCCAATAATTTTGATAATTATGATAAGGGTTTTGAAGAATGGTTAGATCTTGATATAATTGAGAAAACACCAACTGAGGAAGTAAGAGGTGTTCATTACTTACCTCACAGGCCTGTAATTAAAGAAAATAGCACCACTGAGATAAGACCAGTGTTTAATGCTAGCTATCATTTCCCTGGTGTCCCTTCTTTGAATGATTGTTTAGCAACTGGGCCTAATTTAATTGAAATTATTCCCTCTATCTTAAATCGTTTTCGTATTAATTACGTAGGTGTTACTTCTGACATTGAGAAGGCTTTCCTACAAATTGCCATAAGAGAAAAAGATCGCGATTTTTTATGGTTCCTATGGTTTGATAAGGGTAATCACGAACAGGTAGAAGAGTATCGACACAGAAGAGTTGTTTTTGGTATTACGTGCAGTCCATATTTGCTGGCTGCGACTTTAAAATTTCATTTGGATAAGCTACCAGAAAATTTAAGGCAAACTGCAGCTATTCTTAAGAGATCTTTTTATGTGGATAACTGTGTGACAAGTTTGCATTCGGAGAGTGAACTTAGAAAGTTTTTCTTGGAGTCGAAATCAATCATGTCATCGGGTCATTTTAATCTCAGATGTTGGAAGTCAAACATAAGCAATGAAATCTTTGAGGAAGATTCCTCCAATGAAGATAGTATTTCTGTGTTGGGTCAAAAATGGCACACAGATACGGACACACTGTCCTGCAAAATAGAACAGGTTAGTATTAATTCAAATGAAACAATTACTAAGAGAATAGTTTTGTCTGTTGCTCACCAAATATTTGACGTTGTAGGATACACAGCTCCTGTTATGTTAATTCCTAAAATGATTTTGCAGGAAACATGGAACTCTAAGCTTAAGTGGGATGATAGTCTCCCAGAAGATTTGGCTAATAATTTTAGGTCTTGGTATAAAAATTTACATTTACTTTCAGATATAAAAATAAGTAGGTGGTTTGGACTAAAATCTACAAGTAAATCGGTAACTTTACACTTATTTTGTGATAGTAGCAAAAAGGCCTGCGGTGCATGTTTATTCATCAGAGTGGAAGAAGGCGATGAGGTGAGAATTAGTTTAGTGCAAGCAAGGTCTAGAGTAGCCCCTTTAAAACCCATTACGATTCCCCGTCTGGAACTTTTAGCTTGTAGCATAGGATCTAGATTACTCACTTCTATAATTAAAGATCTTGATCTACCTAAGGTTGATGTTTATTGTTGGACTGACTCAACTACAGCTTTGTGTTGGATACAACGTAACCAAAACTGGGGAACCTTCATTCATAATCGGGTTTCTGAAATACGTTTATTGACTTCTCCTTCTATGTGGCACCACATTTCAGGTACTCTTAACCCCGCTGATTTACTATCCAGAGGATGTTCTGTGGAACAGTTAATTGAACGTAAATGGTGGGAGGGTCCTATTTGGTTGCGTGAGAGGGAGGAAAACTGGCCTAAGTCTAATGAAGCACCGAGGGAAGAATTGGTTAATTCTGAAGTTCGAAAAACCGTTATAACAAATTTGGTAAAAAGTGAAGAGGATGTTAATTGGTATTACAGATATTTTTCTTCATTTAAGAAAATAGTCAGAATGTTAGCTTGGATTTTAAGGTTCTTTAATAACGTAAGAAATACAGATAAAAATCTTTCTAAGGATTTATCTTTGTACGAAATATAAAGAGGAGAAAGAACCTTAATGTTACTGATTCAAAAAGAATCTTTTAAGGGTGAAAATGATGAAAAACTGAAACAATTAAGACCAGTAATGGACTGTCATGGTCTTATAAGAGCTAAGTCTAATGTTGTTAATAGGGATGATAAATATGATTTTAAGTTTCCTGTAATTATGCCTAGTGATCATCCTGTTGTAAAATTATTGATAATAAGTGTACATAATGATTTATTACATGCTGGTACTTCATTGTTAATGTCTAATTTAAGAGAGAGGTATTGGATTTTGAAATCACGTAAGACGATACGAAATTGTATAAATAAATGTGTCAAAGGTTCAAGGCTAAAAAATGTGAGACAATCCCAGGAATTTTACCGAATGATAGGGTTCGCGATGCTAATGTATTTGAAGTCATAGGGTGTGATCTTGCCGGTCCTTTGTATTTGAAAGATGGTAGAAAGGCATACATCGTACTATTTACTTGTGCGGTGTATCGAGCCGTGCACCTAGAGTTGGTCACTTCCTTATCGACTGAATCCTTTTTGCAATCACTAAGACGTTTTATTGCGCGTCGTGGACGACCACGTACAATTTATTCCGATAACGGCAAAAATTTTGTTGGTGCCGATGAAATTCTGCAAACCGTTGACTGGGATGGTCTCCGTTTTAAGGCTGCAGAACAAAAAATTCAATGGATGTTTAATCCTCCATCAGCTCCTTGGTGGGGCGGATGGTGTGAACGTTTAATTCAAATTGTAAAAATAATTCTAAGAAAAATTCTAGGCAGAGCTTCTTTAGATTATGAGGAGTTACTAACAGTATTATGTGATGTTGAGCAAATAGTAAACTCCCGACCTCTTACGTATGTTTCAGAGGACTTAGATGAGGACTCAAGTATCACACCAGAAAAGTTCCTTCATGAAACACCAATATCCGGTGTTCCTGATGAGAATAATATTGATAAAAGTAAACTAAATAAAAGATGTAAATACATACATAAATTACGCCAAACTTTAAGATCACAATTTCGAAGTCAATATTTAGGACAGTTACGACAACAATCTATTACAATTTATAATACCCAACCAATTAAGGTGGATGAAATTGTTCTGCTTGAGGATAATAATAAAAGACGTTCGAATTGGAATCTAGCTTGAGTTCTAAAAGTAATTCCTGGTCGAGATGGGCAAATCAGACTTGCTCTCATAAAAACTGAGAATTCAGAGTTGTTACGACCAGTGCAGAGACTATATCGGCTAGAGTTGGAAAACCCTGTAGTGAAAACTGGGGATGAGCCGATTCCTTTAACCACCAGTAGTGGTAGAGTAGTTAAAACTCCTGCTAAATAATTATGTAATGTAAAATTATGTATGATAAATAATTATGTAATGTAAAATTCATTTCAATTTCACTGTAAGTGTTTTATGTATTTCATTTTTCTAAGTATATAGTGTATTTTGATAATGTTTGTGTATTGTTTGAGTAAATTGTAAAGAATATTACTCAAAGGTGGGAGAATGTTGTGAATCCACTGTGTAAGCCTCCCAAATTATAAGTGTAAGATATTTATATTTTACTTAGTGGCAACAGGTGGCGCTGCAATAGTAGCGCGCGAAGTGTATTGGATTATTCAGCATTCTAATGTTCAAAAGCGAGTGACGCCATTTTTTTTGTCTTGTTTTCATTTCAATAGTTAAAGTGTCTGTAAATAAAATTTCTATAGTTTTTGGCATATCGACGTTATTATTGAACCCAGGCGTTTTAAGTATACAACAGTTCCAATTAACCCAGTCTTCCTCTAATGTTAAGGAAAATGATATAAAATCGGTAAACTTTTTTATAACGTTTTTATGTATTTCACTTGGTTATGTATTTCATCTGATGGAAATTAAAGTGGAATTTACAAACCACTAAAAGGATACTTGCGACGAATCTCGTAATTTTGAACCTCTGACAATTTTCTTGTAAAGAATTCTTTCGGTTAAATTTTAAAGGTTTTCGCGCATTTTTTCTCAAATAAACCTTTAGAGCGTCTTTATGACGTTATTTTATTTTATAATTTCGTCTTGTATATATATATATATATATATATATATAAAAATTTTAATAATTTTTTTTTTGTACTTAGTATTCATTACTCTTGCTTCTTTAAGTATTTTTGTGTTTCACACTTACCTTATTTTTTTAATTTCATAATGTTATTTTGTTTTTTATTTTTTTTATGTATTATTTTTCTTTTTTTTTTTTTTTGAATTTTAAGGTGGCGTTTTAAAGCAACTTTTTATAATGCTTTATTGAATTTATTGCACTTTTTTTATAAATTTGGATTGAGTTATTAATTATTCGCATCTAAATTATTTTTTCTCTTACTTTACTTTATGAATGATTTCTAGGTTATTAAATTTAGTGGCAGGCATTTAAACTAATAGATTATACTCGGTTTTGCATCAAGATCGTAAATACTTTACCACGTACGCTTTTAATTGTATTTCCTTTCATTTGATTATGATATTGTGATGAATGATTGTTTGTTGGTATTATTTTCAGATGAGTTATTTGGTGATAATTTACTTGCTTAACTTATATTTTTGAAAAGTTTGTTTGTATTGATATCTTATACTTGTTTTCTTGTCTTTTTGAAGATTAAAATTTTTCCGCATATTTCAAGATTGGAGAGTTATAATGCAAAACTATCAGTTTTGCATTTGGTGTTTTCAAAATTGATTACTTTGGTCTGTAGTTAGATGCGTTACGTAAGTTTATATATATATATATATATATATATATTTGTCTTTAATTTTTATTATTCACAGTATAGGATCAGGATTAGATGTGGTTTTAAAAAAATTGTTGATGCAAGGTGTAACGAAAATTATAGCAATTCTGACTCATTTAGATTTTCAATTGAATTATGATTGTGTATTAAAGTTACGCTTTTAAGCAACACAAGGGTTATTGTCGTCAGATCTTGAATAATTTTGAACATCTTCCGAGAGATGAGAACGAAACCAAAGCAGGTATCTTCCTTTCAAAACTTCCTCACCTCGCCACAAGTATTTAGAACCTCCAAAGATTAACATGCATCAGCCTCGCTACACGCAAGTCTGCAACCATAATCAAAAGAATAATGGGACCACTATCAAGATTTCAAAATTACAATAAGACCTTAAAATAAAAAAAGATGCCTAATTAACATAACCATGTTTTCTGTTTTGAAAGAGACTATCCCAATTGTAGGTGGCTGATCTCTTTGTCTCTAAGCCCAACTTTGCTTTTTTCATTTTATTTTATTAACAGATTTGTATTTGAATATTGTATTATCATTCAAAATGAACTTGTGTGGAAATGAAAAGTCTCCAGTTTATCGGGTAAGGGGAGAAAAATTAATTAGAATGTATGTGCCAAACCTATGCACAGTGTAAGATAAAAAGAAGAATTTAAAAAGCACACAAAAAGATAAAAATGTATTTTATTTCAATCTGGAATAACGTAAATAATTAAGACACAGTGAAACACACACGAGTAATGAACTGTCACAGAATTGCATTCAACCTTTGAATGGATTATATGGTTTTATATGATTATTAATAATTTTCCTTTTCATCCCCGTGAAGTTGCTAGAGCATTACTACTTTTGTCCACCTGGACACTTTTTAGCAAAGCTCCTGAAGCATTCCTGAAAAATAAATATCGTACTAATTTTATCAGTTTATTGGCAGCAATTTTACATGTTAATTTTTTTTCTCAGTATTAATTCACGTTATTTTTTAATGTATCAAAGAAATGTCTATGAAACTAGAAAAAAAAAACAGATTTCATAACATTCGCTTTTATTGTATGATATGCTTCCTGTTTTGCAGAAAGAGAAAAAGCATCTAAAGCAAATATAAAATTCAAATAATTCAAAGAATAAATGTTTAACGTTTGAATTTGTGATAAGTTATCAATTTTTGTATTGTGAAGATTAAAATATAAAAGTAATAAGACGAAAATTATGATTTAAATAAAAAATTAAAAATAACTGTGTGCTAAAAGTTTGATTTCTTCAAATCCTTGTTTAAGAAACAAAAAAGGGAATGTTTATTATCATTTTAATTATTATTATTATTATATAACTACCATTGCATAAACTTCCGATAACAGGACTGGATTATTATTGAAAAGGTATAATGTTCATTTAAAATATATTTGATAAGTAATGATTAAAAACTTTATTCTATGATTTTTAAAAGTACCGATAATTCTTTGATAATTTACAAAAAATAAATACGTGTATGGAAAAAATATTTTCTGTAATTTTATTGAAGATTAAATATGTAAAACTATGAATTTATTTTTCTTTTGTATGTAATTCACCTACAATCTTTTATTTATATTACATTTAACTACAAATACATGTATTCAAATAACTTTATTAATGTGAAAAAATATTATAAGGAAAACAAAATATTAATATGTGCACGCATAAATAAAATTAGAATCACAAGTACCTAGAAGGAGTCCATCTGTGGATTTTCTTCTGCATTTAAATCCTTAAAAATATATAATTTAGCTGTGAACATTTTTTTAAAACAATCGGCTTCAAATACATTATATATGAATTACTCGAGCATTATGATATTTTCTCATGGCAACGGCATAAATTACTGGGTACCTAATTTTAAGTTAAAATTTACCCTCTCTTCATAATTAGTGAAATTAAAATCAAGAGCTTAAGAATTTTCTGGAATTAAAATTTAATTTGAATTCAATATAAAAGTGATCGGAACGGATTAGTCTGGGAATTCTGTGATAGAGGGATCACCGATAAACGAGCAACAGCCATAGTTTATGAGGTTCCTATTTTATTGTTTGGAATTTGCCCTCTCATCTCATTCAAAATTAGGGATCAAATCAAAGAAAACCTGGGAATTTAGCTGATGAAGGCTGCTGAAAGGTAGGGGAGGAAAGTGATGAGAGGCTATATTGCGATTGGATGGTATTTAAAGAAAAATAACTAAGCGATAACCGCATTGGCTCATACGTGAAAGGAGGCGCGTCTTCAGATTAGAGCAGAATGCTCTGACTCCAGATTTATCTGCAGTCCGTGATAAGGAGAAAAGTGTTTTTTTAAACACAAAAAAAATTATGTTTTATATTAAAAGAATGTTAAGTGCCGTGCTTGATGCCAAATATCGAATTTTAAAATCAAAAAAGATAATGTGACTTCTTAACGCGAGGTGAGTGTTGGAAGAAAAAAAGAGAGAATATTGTTCGAATCTCCATGTGTTTGTGGCGACCCCTGGTGTGAATTAAAGGCTTTAAGAGAATGGAAGCTAATTGAAATTTTAAAAATTAAATTTTAAAGGACTTTGATATATTAGAAGAAGTTTATGTTAATTGTCTAGAGAAGTTACCGCAGTGCACATCATATCATTATTTGGGAGGATTTAGTGTATCTGAGAATAATAATTTTTCTAGATCTGACATGCCGATTTATAAATAGGGCATTCCAAACGAAACCCCGGATTTACATTGGCTTGCAGAAAGAGATGAATGTTTCGGAGCTGGTTTTTTCAGATGCATCAAGTTTTTCTTTTGCGACACGAAATCCGAGGGATACTGAGAGGGAATTAATTTTTAGAAAGTTAAATATTTTATCATAAAAGAGTTGCCATGCTCGATGCTATTAAGTTTCAAAAATAATTTTCCATACACATTATACATTTGAAATATATATTAAAATACACAAATGATAAACTAAATAATGTAAATAACTATTGTTATGTTATGGAATATGGGAAAAAATGAAATATTTTTCTTATTTAAAAAAAGGAAACATTCTGTTTATTTTTAAGTTAAGCCAAAAGACTAACTTCAGTTACTGAAATTCTTAAACAATGATCCAGCTGAAAAAGAAAACAGTAATTTAAATAATTAGAAGAATATAATTCAATTAACTACAAAATACACATTTTATAGTTTGAAATTTATAAACAAGCATTTTTAAAAATAAATACATTAAAACCACTTACAACTTTCTTCCTTACAATTGTTTTTTCATAGATTTTTATATAAAAAAATTTTTTAATTATGTAAATGTTTTACTACATTTTTAGTTTGTTCAAAATTAGAGATCTTCGACAACATTACTTAATTAAATATATAATACACATGCTACAAAAATATGGAAATATTGATAACGTTTTAAATGCTGAGCAATAACAGAGATTTGAAACATTTAAAAATCATCGAAATATAATTTAAAACTATGTCAAAATGACGCCTTATAAAAGTAAACACAAATATCTAAATGGCGTTACCCAATATGATACGAATTCATTTGAAAAGTTCTGATTCAAAACAAGTGATTCAATTAATTTTTAATCATTTCTTTTGAATCAGAACGGGTTTTATTGATAATTTATTAACGTCGCACTTAGAAGCAACTCAAGTGCTGTTAGTGACGAATTTTGAACTTAAATTAAATAGCAAAAACGACACAAGAACGAACAAGCCTCTTACCAAGCTCCCGCACCGTACCAACGTTAGGGTTGTGACTTTGGGGTAATTGCGGTTTCTCTTCACTAACCTTGGTGACTTTCAATTGAGATTGATTGCTTTCACTAAACAACCTTTGTCCAACCAAAAATGAAACGTGATACGTAAAGTTATTATGTAAAGCAGTTAGGAATGAAGTGGTTAAATTTGGAAATATATTAACTCCGACTGAAAGTAGAAAGAGGATCTGAAAGAGAGGTTGTATTAGGTGAGGTGAGGTGAGGTGAGGTGAAGCGAAGCGAAGCTGAAGTGATAGACAAAAGGAAGGAAGAAATAGAGGGTGTTGAAACTAACGATAGAGGGCGCTAGGCAACAAATGTGAAAAAGAAAAAAAAGTTATGTTTTAGTTCTGAGTAAGTGAGAGAAGGAAGGTGTTGAAAGCGAACTATGTTAGCGAATTTGTTATACCTGCGAATTAGGATATTTACTAATAGTTAATGTTTGTTCTGATGTGTTGTGACATCTTAAAGTTAAATTAAAAGTAATTGATGTCAATTGAGTGATTTCCTTGAGTCTGTGTGGATATATTCGAAGTGCAACATCTCGACCTGATGACGATGACCACCGTCTGACAAGTAGGAACTTTTGATTTATTCTTTGAATGCGAATTGCAGTTTAAACATTTTTGGTGCCGATACCCGGGACCAGACCTTTAGATAAATAGTGAACGAAACAAATTATTGCGAACTCAGAAAATTCAGTATTAAGATAAATAGCGAGCTGATTTCTGAACATTTAATTTGTTAAAATGAATATTGAAGTTCTAAAAAATCTAGATCCTCTGTCAGACGGACGACAACCGAAACTATTAAATTAATAGAAAATGAATTGCATCAAGAGGAAAAGTCAATTGATATCATAGACGAACTCTTAGCGAAACTGTTAGATAAAGAAACAAATTTAGCAAATTTTGATAGTGCGATTCTTGAATCATGTAATCTCGAAGAAGTTGAAAAGGAAATCGAAAAACAACAGGAATATAAAGATCACATCATTACGTGGAAAGTAAGTGCGAGCAAAATCTTGCGCCAGAGAGAAAACGAAACCAGAGAGAAAATTAATATAGTTGATAACAGTGTCGAAAACAAAATTATTACAGTAAAACTTCCTCGCTTACAGATACCTCAGTACGATGGAAATATATTAAAGTTTAACGAATTTTATTCTCAATTTGAAGAAGCCATACATAAAAATTTGAATCTTAACGAGGTAGAAAAGTTTAATTATTTAAAATCGTATTTAACTAATGAAGCTGAAATAGCTATACGAGGTTTGGCGTTAAGATCGGAAAATTATGAGGTAGCGTTAAACATACTAAAAGAAAGATTTGGCCGAAAAGATATAATCATAGATACGCATATGTCTAGACTCCTCATTTTGAGTACAGTGCGTAAGTCTTACGATATAATAGGGTTGCGTAAACTTTTGTCGGAATGCGAAACGCACATTAGAGGTTTAATGAATAATTGTATAAACCCGAGCAATTACAGTTGCTTATTGTATCCTGTGTTGTTCAAATCAATTCCCAGGGATTTATCGTTAGAATTTACTCGTAGAACTCATTCCAAAAACGAAATTTCTGAATTATTAGAATTTTTAAAAGTAGAAATAGAGTGTCGTGAAAGGAACGATCATTTAATCAAAGAATTTAGCTCTAATGACGCGGAAACACGAAAAGAAACAAAATTTAATATTATGAAAAACCGAATCAAAATTTCGGGACGTTTAAAACAAACAAAATAGAAAATAGTGGGAAAAAGAAATTTCAATACAATGTTCCTTCAACTTCGGCATTTGTCGTTGATGTCAAAAAATGTATATTTTGCGTAGACCCTGTAAATGAACATGATTCCATTTCTTGTCCCTTATCAATTGAACAGCGAAAATTATCCCTAAGAAAAAAATGGCATTTTTTTTTTGCGTGTCTTTCAAAGGGGCATATATATTCAGGTTTTGTAAAACAAAAGTAATCTGTAAAAAATGCAAGCGTAAGCACAGTGAATTAATTTGCGATAATCCTGCCGTTTCCTTTCCCCCAGTAGAGTTAGAGAAAGGCGACAGCCAGGCTGAAAAAACGTAAAGTATTTTGACTTCAAAGATCGTAAATACACTTAACGAAAGTAGCGAGGTTTTACTTGAAACATGTACAGCTGTGATATTAAGTAGTTCAAGAAAGAAAAAAATAAATATAATTCTTGACAACGCATCTCAGAGATCCTTTTTAAAAAAGGAAATAGCTGCAGAATTAAAATTACCTATCATTAGACAGGAAGGTTTATTAGTTTACACTTTCGGTTCTCGCGAACCTATAAACAAAACATATGATGTTGTACAGATCACCATTTGCAATCCCCGTGACCCTGAAAAGAAAATCGTTATCGAAGCACTGCTGACAGATATAATTTCCAATTCTCCTATTAAAATATCAACAAATAAATTAATGAGAGTACTCATGAATAATTATTCTCAATTATCGAATATAAATGAATTGTGTGGAGGTGAGATAGGTTTACTTATTGGAGCACAATACTTTTGGGAAATTCATTCAGGGGATAAAGAACGATTAAACAAATATTTATATTTAATTGATACATTATTTGGAAAAATAGTACAAGGTCGCGTTTCACAATTCGGACAAAATTGCAGTCACGAAGTTTGCACTATGAAAATCGAATGTTGCGGTGCATTGAATGAAAACGTAACACGTTTTTGGAAATTAGATGCAATGGGGATAAATGATTCGTATAATGATAGTTCTAAATTTGTTAAAGAATTTATTTCTAAATTCGAAAGTAATTTGGAATTTAAGGATGGAAAATATCAAACTAAATTATTTTGGGATGAGGTGCCCAGCAATTTGGGGAATAATTTTTCCAAATCAAAACGTAGGTTTGATAATTTAAGTAATAAAATGAAAGGTAACAATTGGGTTTATGATGAATATAAGAATATTGTTCACGAACATTTAAATATTGTTGAGGAGTGCGATTCTGATTTGCGAAATAATTCATATTACATGCCTCATTCTGCTGTAGTTAGATCTGATAAGGAGACTACAAAAGTTAGATTAGTCTTTGATGCGTCATCGAAAGGAAAGGGATGCAAATCTCTAAATGATTGTCTATCTTCAGGGCCAGTCTTGAACCCTGGTATTTTAGATGCTATCTTAAAATTTCGCAAATATCAATATGCTTTTAGTAGTAATATTCAGGGAGCATTTTTGACCATCAGTATTGATGAAAAGGATAGAGATTATTTAAGATTTTTTTGGTTTCCAAATGAAAATGATTCGAAATCTTACAAAATTTTGAGAATGACTCGCGTGCCTTTTGGGGTGACATCGAGCCCTTTCATACTTGCAGCGACTATTAAGTTCCACATTCGAAAATATAGTCAGGATCAGGAGTATCGCGATTGGCGCAGCATAGCCTACCTTGGCTCTTGCGCCATAAAACCTCACAGTCAGTCAGTCAATCAGGAGTATCGCGAAACTTATGAAATGCTTAATTCAGCTCTATATGTAGACGATCTCTTTTACGGTGCCAATACAGTCGATAAAGTTTTAAAACTTTCTCAGAGCACTGTAGAAATACTTAAAGACGCGAACATGAATTTAAGAAAATTTAAAACAAATTCAAATGAGTTAAGGAGTTCATGGCGTAATAGATATATAACTGAGGCGAGGGAGTCAAACGAACATCCTATAAAGATATTAGGAATAATTTGGAATAATGTAGAAGACACAAGTTAGATGTACAACCTCTTCTTGACATGGTTGAGGATTTGAAGAATTCTAAGCGTAGTGTTCTTCAAACTGCATCTAAGATATTTGATCCAGTTGGTTTTGCTTCACCCTTTATAGTAGTCATTAAATTATTGATGCAAGAAATTTGGGAAGGAGGACTAGGATGGGACGATGAATTATCCACAGAAATAAAGAAAAAATGGGGAAATTGGTTTACTCAGATATATATATTGAAAAACTTAACGATTGAAAGAAAGTATTTTTCCTTTCCATTTGAGTTGGCTAAAGAACTCGAACTCGTGAGAAGCGATTGTATTACTGATACTAGTTTCATTACAGCAAAATCAAGAATAGTACCTCTTAAGAGGTTAACACTACCTCGACTTGAATTGCTAGGAGCTGTAGTAGCTGCGAAAATTTGCAAGCATTTAAAAACAACATTGTTGTTACCAGATGATGTTTATTTGCGGGGCGATTCCTTAATCACTCTTCATTGGATAAAAGGAACAGCTTCTAAATGGAAACCGTTCATAAGAAACAGAGTATCAGAAATCCAGGATTTAACGGATCCTGCTAATTGGTACCACTGTAGAGGTGTTGATAATCCCGCAGATTAGGTTTCTCGAGGATCAACTGCAAGAAAAGTTTATCTGAATTTGAAGTTTATATTTAAAGGTCCAGATTGGCTTCGACTAACGAAAGAAAAGTGCCAACAGTCTATGCATGATACTTTTTTCAGAAAAATTTGTGAAAATTTTCCAGATGTATATTGTGAAAAGCTACTGCTAAATGACATATCATCCTTGCTTGGCAGTTCAAACGAATTTTATGTCAGCTATCATTTGAAGAAGTATAGTAACTTGCGAAAATTAATTCGTGTTACTAGCTGGGTAATTGGATTCATCTATAATGCAAAAAAAATGAGATTAAAAGATCCAATGAATTAAGTGCTGAAGAACCTGATAGTGCCGAAAAATTATGGATAAATTGGTACAGAAAGAAGTCTTCGCTGAAGAATTATTTTGCTTAAAAAACAAAGAAAACCAATTTCAAATACTCTTCTGATAGAATTCGAATCCTTCCTGATGAAGACGAGATAATCTACGTTGGTGGAAGACTTCAAAATCAAAGTTCACGTACCTGATGAAACATCCTATTATTATCCCTGTAAAAACATCAATTTGTGAATTTGTTAGTGTGGGACGCCTTTCACAGCAGTAGTTCCACGGTGGAATTTCTGAGACTTTACGGAACATGAAAAATATTGGCTAATTAGAGAAAGACAAACTATGAAAATATATAGTATGTATGATACGTGCATCACTGCATAAAGGTTAATGCTCCTTTAGCAGCTATTCGATTAGAAACAGTCACCACCGTTCTCTGTGGTTGGTATTGACTTCTGAGGACCGATTTATATGAAAGACAAGTAAAAATAAGCACTACATTGGGTGTTATCTGTGGAGTGACGAGAGCTGTCCACTTTAGGAAGTATCTGACAGCTTGACCACAGAAACATTTCTGCTGGTATTGGCGAAGATTTATTGCTCGTCGTGGCCTTTCGTGTTCTAAAGTTTTGACGGACAATGCTTCGAACTTTTAAGCGTTCTGAACTAGAACTAAAAACTTATGGGCTCTATCATTTGCCATCCGACACTTAAAGATTTTTTTACGCTCAGCACAAGATTCAGTGGAGTTAAGGCCAGCTGAGAAAAGCTGGTTGGTGGCAGGGTTTTTATGAACGATTGATAGGTTCAGTAAAACTTGTTGCGAAAACCAAGAAAAACTGATTTTGATTAGAGAAGAATTAGAGACTCTAATTATTGAAATTGAAAGTGTACTTAACTCACGTCCACTCAACTTATGTTTTCAGAATTCATGAACCTGTGCCTTACCGCGCTGCTTTGCCGCGCTGCCAGCGCAATGGCTGGCTACTGCGCCAGCTGCATGGCTACGCAGTATACTAAAAGGAATTTGGCGGCAGCATGTTAAGATGCAATGTAATTTCGTATACGGCATGGCGACAGCAGCGCTGCAGGCGGTGCATATGTAGCAGGCAATGCTCAAAAGCACAGCGCCTGCGGCGCGTTTGCTGTTTTAGCGGCAAGTACGATGGCGAAAAGTGTAGCCTGCGCGTACGCGCTGGTGGCTGCTGCTGCTGCTGCTGTGCTGCTGTGCTGGAAGGGCAAATGTGCTTGCTTTGCCAGTGCAGCTATGCTACTGTACGGGCTGTTCTTTGCTGCCGGAAAAGTGCGCCAGCGGTGCAAAAAAAGCCAGCGCGGTGGTAGCAGCAGCGCGGTGCAAATGCGCAACGTTAGTACGGTATACGCCAGCGGCAAGCGCAGCTTCAGCAAATGCGCTGGCGCATGTCAATTGAGTGATTTCCTTTGAGTCTGTGTGATTTACCTCCAAGTGCAACATTCACCTGTTGTTGATGATGACCACCGTCTGACAAGTAGGAACTTTTGATTTATTCTTTGACTGCGAATTGCAGTTTAAACATAGGGTTCGAGTGAGACTTACAGTTAGAAGGATATTTCCTAGTCTTTTCAACAGTTGCTACAGAGTCGAGTTGCAGTCCAGGAAAGATTATGGTAAGAGTCTGTTATATTACTATTGTTGGGGTTGAACTATGGAAGAAAACTTACCCGAGCATTGGTGTTTCTGTTGTCATAGTAAATATATAATAAATTGTTGAAGAATTGTTTTGCGGATTCTGTAATTATTTGTGTCGTAGTGTTTAATAATTGAATCTGTGAAGGAGAAGAAGAGGACGCCCTCGGGTCGTGGGCGGGCGTCAAGGTATGGAGTCTCGATATATTTAACGCCATCTACTCAAGTCCAGGGGTTCTAAAAATGATTTCCGAAAAACGGCAATCTGAACTTCGCGATCATGACCATTCTCGTCTACAATATGCTCTTCTGAATACGGTGGATCATTCGAAAGGGGACAGAGTTACATACATTTCACTGGGATTATCGCGAAATCTAGTTTTAATATTCTAAACAATGCCCTGAATTATTTCAATATGTTTAATTAAAGATGTTAAAAGACTGAGGAAAGATACAGTTTCTGTTGCTATGCATTTTGTCATTGCTTCTAATCCTTTGACTAGTCCAACACTATGAGATAATTTCGGAAAAATGGACAATGAGAAAATTTGTTGATTCGAAATGCTGGAACAACCGAGGGTGCTGACTTTTTCCTGTTTGACTTGTAATTTTGAACTACAGTCAGATGAGGAGATGGACAGTTCTGCACATCCATACCACTCCAACATGTGAATTTGAGCCTCTCGACCGCTTTCAGATGCATTCATCTCTCTACTAAACTAATATTTCGTGGAATCTTAATTCGAATCAGAAACTCGACTGAAACATTACCGACTATGAACTTGATGCTTATATTTATGTACATAAGGATTATATTTATTTTTAAAAATTATACTTATATATTTCAATATTAAATTTGCACTTATAAATAGTTTTTATACATTTAAATACAATATTTAAATAAGTATTAAATTTATGTATTTTAAGAGTATTATACATGTGTATTTAAAAAAATATTATATTTATATATTTAAATATTTCATTCCTTATACACGAATTACGAGCTCCCAAGTTCTTAAAAAAGTAGAATAAGAATATTAAATTTTTAATTGAATGGAATTTTTAAAGAGGACTTTTTTTTTTTATTGTTTAAACAAATTAAGCAGGTAATCTTAAAATAATCATTCGATTTTAAAATGATACAACTACAAAAACTTTAAGTGTCCTGTCTATCGACCATTCTGATTTCGTGAACGTAATGTTAATGCTATAGAATTTCTACACTCGTCCTCATTGAATGCAAAACAGTGCATCCGAACGTTAAAAAAATAAGTAAAGTTACTGCAAAATGACATTTTCCTTCCAATTTTTAAGAATATTTGTACCCCGATGTTCATAATTCACTTGTGGGTTTCCCGTTCTTAAATATATATTCTTAAATATTTTCGAAAATTCGGGGAGAAAATGTGATTCAGCAGAAACCTTCTTTATTTTATTATTTTAATTTTTTTGCATTCAAAAGACAAAATAGTATAGATTTCAGGACGGTAACAGAGCAAAATTCCATAAGATTAACGTGACATTAAAGAAATGAAAATGGCCTGTAGACTGGAGTTTCCATTGCACCCTTCAGTGCAAACAGGAAGAAAGAGATGCTACATTTAGTATTTTCCTTACTTCCTTTTAGTACCTTTATTACTTATATATGAGATAAAAGAAGTATTAAGATGCCTCCAAGCTTTTACAAATGATACATATTATTTACATTTAATTAAAAAAATTATTTTTATACATTTTGATCCATCTTTAAATAAAAATTTGCTTAAATATTTTTACACATGTTTATATAATTCTTTAAGCCTGTATATTTAAGATTACAAAGCAATTGAGATATACGCGAATGCAAAGTTTCAG
>BMAW01073225.1:0-11527 GCA_019974015.1 Nephila pilipes
ATTTATCTTTGGTATGCCCTTTAAAACTACATTGAAGCGCTGTAATCCGGCTAAATCGATAACCCGAAATGGCGGTGGTCCCGAACTTGCCGAATTAATGAGCGCTTACTAACTATTTTTTCTTATGGAGACAGCTCCAAACACTCACGTACGACACTCAAATTCACCCTGATGAAGACCTCATTACAAAACTTTCAGTCGCTACTGAATACGTTCTATATACATCTGTCATTTTCGAAAAAGTACGCCAATCACCACTTACTAAATACTGCTAGGCCAATATCGATGTCCTGGTGGGTGTACGTTTGAGTATTTACTGTAATTATTTATGTAAATAAAAGGCTTTTTTTTTATTTTTCCAGCACTTAGGATTTTTTTTTCTTCTTCCTGCAAAAATATTCATTTCTGATCCCACGTTGCTGTACAAAAAAAATGGCTTCTTTATGTATATTTTACCTTCCATTACAGTTTGGTCTATGAGTTTAGAAATACCTTATATATATGAGCCGCTCAGAAGCCAATGCGGTTAAGTCCAAAACACAAAAATTGAGAAAATTAATGTTTTTTGATACATTAGTTTTTAAAATTCTTGGTTTATTAATTTAATTGGAAGAGTGTATAAAGTCTTTTTTTCGAGGTGTAAACTCTGCAAAAAAACAAGATATGTACAGGATGTGTAAATAAAAACGTAAGTATTTATTGAAATAATGACAGCATCTTAAAAATTTTAGGACTAATACCTTTTGGCAGCTGAAAAAGATAAGAAATTCTAATTAGAAATAACGGTTACAGTTACTATGAATTTCTTATTTTTCAATGTTACCAACAAATATCGAAAGAAGAAGAAGAATTTAATTTTTATTTCAAAGTTTATGTAAAAAAATATTGATAAAAGGTGGACTTATTCACAATGGCTTTTGAAATTATTATACAATATATTCAGAGGCTATTAAAAAAAGGGCTGTCTAACCTAGAAAAAAGTAACCAACGAGTAAATCCTTTAATAACTAAGAAGATTATTATTTATTTCATCAAAATTTCCAAAAATCAGAAAATATCAAAAAATGGACTTAACCGCATTGGCTTCTGAGGGGCTCATATATATATATATATATATATATATATATATAACCTAAATATTCGATGACTTTGATATATAGTGTATATGGCAGATGAAAGGAACGCATTATATAAATTATTTGTTTTTGTTTTACAAAGTTAATTAACGAAAATACGGAAGTATTCAACGGATGGTTTTAATTGTTTTATAACAATGTAACAATATTTAAAACATACATTCGAAGGACGCAGAGTCACATTAAAGGATAGTTATTGATGTCAGGAAAGTAGAACAATTAGTATTTTAGTAAATAAAATGAAGCTTTTTAAAAAAGAATAATCAATGTGATAATATATTATCCATATTTATGAAAGAATACACACAATTCATTAAGAATTTAGTAATGATTTCATTTAAAAACTATTCGAAAGTTTTTCGCTGAAGTAAGATCAAGATGCTAATTTATTTCTAACTTTTTCTGTATCGTCCTTTGAAAACTGAGGCCAACCAATATTTTTAATCGATGAATATTTTTCTTTGCTTATGATTTTAAATATCCTGCTTTTTAGGAAGCTTCCTCAAGCTGTTTTATTAAATGCTTTAACTTTTAACCTCATGATACTGCTTGATAAATGTTATTACCAGATAACCAAAACTAAACTTTTGCCATTTCTCAGTTGTTCAACTTTTACGAGAAATGCAGGTGATAATCACTCACTAAATTGACATTTAGCAAATCTCCAACTGACCCTTTCACAGCATTTAAGTTCAAGGAAATTTGTTTCTGGTGTTTTCAAGAAGTGTAACACAACATTAACTGTGATGAATAATTATTTTGCTCTTTCATCCCATGAACTAATCTCGCATGCATATAAATATTTTCCTCTTTGAATCTCTCCATTTAAATAAAAAAAAAAAAAAAAAAAAAAAAAATCGATGCTCCTCTTTCTCTTGAAATTAGATTGATTAATTACATACGATAATGTGATATTTACTAATAGCCTTTTCGTGGGTTAGATTGCGGGCGGAAATTTAATGTATCGACAGGGGAAAACAACTTCTTAAATTTAATTAATCTCCAAATGAAGTCTGTTGTCCCAAATACGTTGCGCGAGGTTTTTATTTATTAATAAAAATTATTTATCATTCTCAGTTATTCTTTAAAAAAAAATTATACGTAAATGTCATGAAGTACACTTGTACCTCTTGAAAGGAACACCTCTATTTAAGGGTCAAAATGTTTCATCCGATAGGTGTCCCTTATTGGGAGGACTTGCTGGGTTCCATATTTTCATTTATTTTTCTTTCATTGTTACATTTCTTTCTGGATTTTTGTCTTTTTAAATATTTTAAACTATTCTTTCATAAATTTTCAGTATATATATATATATATATATATATATATGTGTGTGTGTGAGAGAGAGAGAGAGAGTAATTAAAATGAATGGCCCAATTTTAAAATTCCATATTTTCAAAATTTAAAGACCCAGAATTATAAGTAATATATAAATACAAAGGAAACTGTGGAAGCTGTATATTGTGAACAATAGGAGACTCTCGTGTGTTCTTCATGAAGCTATTTCACGAAAGCTGTTAAAGAAGCTTTCACGGAGCTACCTCGCAGTTGGATCGGTCGCACTGGAACCGGATGACTTATGTTAATGCTCAACAGCCACCTACATCACCTAATATGGTCCCATGCGATTTCTTCCTTTGTGTGTGTGGGGGGGGGGGTAAAAAAATAAAGTGTATGCATTTCACCATTACCCATAAATTTATTTGAACATAAACAACAGATTTCTGCTGCTGTACAATCAATTGGTATAGACACTTTACAACAATTTTGACAGGAACTTACTAATTGAATTGATGCTATACGTATAACGAAAAGAAGTTATTTCGAACACATTTTTGTAAACACTTCCAAATTTCCCCCTTTACATTCATGTATTACTTATCATTCTCTGTCAGAATTTTGAATAACCCGGTATATAAGTATGTGCATATATATATAAATTCTGTAATATATAATAAACAATTGTTCAATGTATATTTAAACACAAATTTTTTTCCAAAAACGGTATTAAATTGAATTGATGAGTTTGTTATTCTATTTCTAAGATTTCCCCCAGAAAATAATCGGATTATTGTCATGCAGGATGATATTGAAACACACCTGCAATCCAATTTCCTAAAAAAATTAGAGAAAAAGAAACTGAATCCTCTTTATTTACGGTTTCTCTTACAACTTCATTATGTTCCAAAACTTATTATTACAATTTCAAACTCTCACAAATCCGCTCCCACTTTATTATACATAAAATGAGCAAAACTCGGTCATAAGATAATGATACGTGTTCACAGAATGACGTTCAGTGTATTCAATGACTGCTCCAAATTGCCCATTCCTTTCCTGTTACTAAATCAATTGTAACTTCCAGGGTCACTTACCTAACAACAGAGTCAAGAATACTAATTATTTATTTTTTTTTACAGTTCGTCTTCTGACTCTTCTTTATTTCGAAAATTATAATCGCCCTGAACAGGAAGAAAGATAATTTTCCGTTATGACTGATTGATTATTGTTTTTCAGAAGTCATTGTGTAAAATGAAGTGAGGTGTAAATAGGAAGTATCATCGTTGAGAACAGCTAAATCACGAACTAGGCCTAATTAATATTCGCATGTCTTACGAAGATAATGTTTAACTATTCTTTTTAAAGATTATTAATAGTATTGCGGTAAGCGGGAAAGCTTACGATTTTAAAATTCAGATTGAGTTATTATCTGATCGTCTCAAAAATATGTTTTGCTGAAAGAGAAAGTGATATTGGAAAATCAAGAGGAAGTAGGAAGCATTTAGAACTGTTAATGTTTAATATCGTCTAAAATAGTGCTTAAGGGTATTTTGTCAAATGTTAATATTAATTAGTATTTCGAGCTAAAAGTATTCTTCTATACAATATTGAGAATAACAGGGAGAATACAATATTGAGAATAACAGGGAGAAAGTCTTATATTGATGCTCTTTATTGTATGCTAATGTAATTTTCCACTAATTGGTATTATTGGTTTTATTGGTATTTTTCGGAATACCCCGAAACTTATTGTTACTAGATAATATGTTTTGATGGTGAAAAATGAAAACATCACGTGATATACTTGAAACGAGCATAAAAATGTAATTTAACATAAAAGGCTATTGGAGCATATTCATTCCTATAAATATATTGTAAAGTTAAGAAAGAAGTCATGTTAATATAATAAGATTTCCAACTTTTTTGGCATTAATGGTTTATTAAATTCAAAATTAATTTTTGAGATAATTAATTTGTCTGTAAAGAAAGAACTTTTTGAATACTAAACAATAAATTTTATTCGAGCTTAATGGTGAATAATAAGTTTTTTGAACGTGTTTACAAATATTAAGAGTAAGAGAAAATATATATAAAGAAAGATATAACCATTTTTGACTAAAAATAATGTTATTTGAAAACACGAAACCTATAGTTAGAAAACCAGCATTTTTACCAATCAATTATTTGCTGAAAAACTTTTTTTCAAAATAAGTTCAGTGTTTCATGTTTCATTTTGTATGATTTTATTCCATGCAAATTGATTATGTCTTTCAACGAGCATGTTCATTTCCAAAAACTCATTTTTGCAAATAAGTTTAGAGTTGAAGTGAATTACATCGTCTAAATACAAAGTTTTAGTTTGTTTCACATAGGTTTCATTTTTAAATCTTAAAATTACTTTAATGAGTTTAACGTATAAATAGTAGGAAATCACAAGAAGAAAAAGCAAGTTGTTTTAATGCAGGAAAATTTCATAAATAAAATCAGGGTTTACATTCATGTATTCAGAATTTTCTTTAAAACATTTCAAGGATCTCAAGATAAAAAATTTATGAGAACATAACAATATTGTTGGAAATCACTACAACTTTTTTTAGCGTTTCAAAGCCCGATTAAAAAAAATTTTTTTTCCAAGATGATTACAAACTGATAATTAACATAATTTTTCTCGTATCATTACCAATAAAAACTAAATTTTTGGCATCCATTCTTGTTATGGAGTTTTATAAAGGAACTGATACTTTATCTACAATTTTTTTAAAGTTTTTAATAAGTTTATTTATTTTGTTTTGTCTACGGGACAGTCTAAAATTATTTGCAATAAAACTTTTCATACTTCCATCTCAAAACAATAGAAAAAAGCTTATGTATTTAAATAGAAACTTAATTCGTTCTCTATTTATAATTTTAACAACAAAAATCAAAAATTTTCTTTCACAAACATCAAAATGTTTGTAGTTGAAAGTTTATTTCTTTGATTTTCCTTTTAAAAAAAAAGAATTCATTTAATTTTTAAACTAGCAAAGGCACATTTTTTTGTTTCATTTCTCCTAGTAATATGCATTGTTATTTGACGTTATCTATCTGGAACAACTATTTTGACTCTTGTTTATGACATATTTTTCTACATCTTCTCATTTTTATGACAATTTGAGCAATTGGAAAGGGTAATCTGACGTGTTTGTAAATACTTTTAAAAAATTACCTTGTATTGTCTAAACAGGTTTGCAATCATTGTTTTGTCTGTTAAATAGTAATTTCACGATCAGTATACGTATATTTAATTTTTAAAAAAGTTTTTCCTGCAAAAGGAACATAACAATGGTGTATGAAAGGAAGATTTTGAAAGAGAAACCAAGCATTCAGTGAAATATTTGATTAAACATTTTTTTTATTAGCGTTTCAAAAAATATGTGAATACCTAACTCTTGAAGCTGTCATTCACTATTGTGACATTTTCAGACAGAAAAAAATTACCTATTTTCATATAAACTCATGGAATTGTAACATATATATCCGTTTATGAAATGGCCACATAATCCAAGGTCACAATTTAGAGCTCAAGGTCAGCTTCAGTCGAGTCGTAATTTCAAATGAATATCCGTCGTGATGCGAGCCTGGATGCATGTTAAATCCGTCGAGGCTCAAAGTCTTCACGTCAGCGCGGAGTGAAATGTTAGAGATTGGAATGCCACATTGAAATTGATAACAATCAATCCCTTTATTAAACTTCAGAAAAACTTCAAAATTGGGAAACATTCTACAAATACGCAATTTTCCAATGATCATATATATAACCCAAGGCTGGCAACATTACAAATTCGCGTTTGCCGGGCAGAAACTTTCATCCTATTTATTGTAATTCGCTACTCGCTCATACTCCTTGAGCCACTTGTTTGGGCCATAGTCTCCGCGAAACACAGAGGGATTTATGACCTGATGCACTTGAGAAGTTATAACCATGGGCCGCGTTTCCATGGCCATCTCCTTTGATGTATTTGTACTTTTTGTTGCAGTATAGAGTACGAACTCAGATGGAACATTGTGTAGCCTATTATCTCTTCTTAACGTAGTATGCGGTTCCAGAATATAGCAGTCGTTATACCCCGTACCCCCACCAAAATGTCACGTTGATATTGGAGCAGGTTGAATTGAACACTCAATAGAGATATCTGGATAACGTGACTTATTAACAGATTACGAGATGCTACACTTGTCTGAGAACTCTCTCAGACTGAGAACACATAAGTAGATATGCTGTATGAGAATAGAACATTGCTCTGGAAATGTGAAGAATATTCTAGAAGGTTTTTTAGAAATTATTATAGAAAACAGAGAAAAATTAAACAAAACATTAACGGGAATTTTTAATGTTATCAGAACAGGATTTTGAACTCGGGAACTTTCTTTCTCTTTTTCGCTTTTAAGAAAATGAAGGCAAAAACTATGCCTCTGGTCTCCTCAAATGTGTATATTATAACTCATGGAATCTAATGACGTTCATCACCATTTAAATGCTTCTCTCTCATGTTGGCGTGGTGTGGAAATTAGGAGAGAGAGGTACCATCTCTGGTATCGTCCTCGTCATTTGACCGGAAGATACCTGGTAATTTCGAGATTCAAAATTGCGATGCCTGTCACCCCATAGCCCTCATACTGCTTTCTAGTGCGACGTTAATAAAACCAACCAACTTCATTCAATAGCAATAATTGGACTTTATCCAGAAGTATTCTCGTTATTCCAGCCGGTGACTTCTAATATCGTTTTTACTCATCCGTTAAAAATACGTTTCACAAGCCTGCAGAATTCAAACCAGCGCGGGGAAACTCCCAAAGGATTTCAAAAGTTTCAACAATTCATCCACTTGAAAATAGAATGAAAAAAATATATAATCGACAAACTAAACTATGATATGATATCAAAAGTTTATATAATAATACAGCTTTTAAGATTTATTTTTAAAATAATTATTATTACTTTATAACATATATGAAATATAAAATGGGCATTTATAGCATGTTCCAATGATTAGTAATTTATAAATACTAAGCCCCTTTTCAGACGAGCCTCTTAAATATTATAAATTATATCCATTACATACATCTAGATTTTGAACTATAATCAGTGAATACGAGGTCTACAATTAATAAATTAGAATATTTTGCAAATTAGGCTTTTTATAAGTAATTTTTTTTATCTGTGTAAATACTATTTTTGAAGTATAATTGTTATAATATGTTACATTAACTGTTCCTTAATAATAGCAATTATCTATGTCAAAGACATTAAATGTGCTCAGAAAAAGTGAGAGTGAATTATTAGCGTTAACAAAAGACATGACAAAAAGAATTACATTCAATTCTATATTCATTAATTCGATACAAAATTTATAATCTTCCAAAAAGACAACGGGTAATAATTGAGCACAGGTCTCAACAAGCAGGAAAATTTTCTGTATAAAATATTATCCAAAAAAAGATAGAAAAACAGGGCGACCTTAATAACAAACAAAATCACCTCAGAGTAGGAGCATTGTTGACATGTTCTTCTTTTTTGGACAATTCGAGTACAAAGGAAATCTTTTTAAGAAATGCGAGGAATAAGAAAACGCTTACTTGTAGAACAGTTTCTGACTGGAATAATAATTAGATGCGAGGACATTTTTTACGATGGGTTAGCAGAATCCACTTCAAACTGTACTATAGATTAACGAAACACATATCTATCAAAAAACATCTTCAGCCTATTTTAAATCTAAATTTACGACCATCGTCAAATAGTATTTAGTTGTTCACTTGTCGAATTGTGCTTTTTATGTGACGTATCCAGCTTCCTCTTCTGTCTCTATTTTTCATGGTTTATTTCCCTTTAAAATTTAAAAAAAAAAAGCATTAGACAGGTCTTACATCAATTACTCATAAGTCAGTGAAATGAGAATACTATTTCAACTGGTCACTGTAATGAATTTAATCCGGAAGAGTTTACATTTCGATAAAAAAAATAAACAAACACCTTTAGAAGCATTATTCATTTCACTATATTGTAAAATTAATGAATACAAATATACATACGCGCTCATTTATTACGATTTTTAAATGAGCAAAGATGCTCAGATTATGTACGAATTCGAGCACACTTATAAATTTGCCTTTGTTTGTTAAAGCTGCATTCAAGTATGAGAAGCAACTTAAAAAAGGAATCCTATGTAGTGTATTTTGCGTCAAGTCAGTTTTTAGAGGGTTCTAATGAGGACCAATCCTATAAAGCGAGGAAACATTATAAGTAGTTTTACATTTTCAAATTTAAAATCTTGATTTAAAATTAAAATTTCTTTTAAATATTTGATGAACTAAAACTATAAACAGTTTAAACATTTTTTGCTTTTTTTTTTTACTTATAAATTAATGTGTCATCTTAATTTATATTTCAAAGAGAATCTAGAAAATGACAAAAAAAATGTAACAGATTCTATGTAAAGTTTTGCAAAGAACAGATTTAACCACCTAAAGTGCGCTTTTTTTATGATTAGTATTACATTACTTAATTAAGCATGAGAATTAAAATAAACGATGAAATATAGAGAAATAGATAATAGTCAACTTTTCCGATATTAAAATTAAAGGAAACGATAAATTATTAAATTGAATATATTTAAGCTAAATATAATTAAAATTGAAGCAAACTATAAAAAAAATGGAAAAGTGATCTGGTGCGCCAAAAGTGATCCACCTAAAACAATAGCCCCCTTGAGTAGCTAATAAATATTTAAATAATCCCGAAACCTTCATTTCCACCACCACCCTTCAACAAAAATTTGACATGTCGTTCAATACTCTATACGCATGTTTTAAGGATCATTATATAACTCCTGTTTTGTGTAAAGAATAATTTCATTTTAATTTTTACAAAAAGAGAGATTACTAACTGTTTAAAGAAATTTTTGAAAATTGTGTTGTTTTCATTAAAAAAAAAAAAAAGACTCATTACCGATTTTCAAGCTTATTTGCAGAAAGGTATAAGATATTCATTGATCAATATTCCCGTGAATAGCAAAATATAACGAAAATCAAAAAAGTATATATTGATATATATATAAAATAGTATGCATTTACCTAAAAAATATGTTATTTCAGAGTTTTGAGATTAAAATCCAGAAAATGTATTACAAGTATTGAAAACGAAATATCATGTAATTTTGATGATAAACTTTTCCCAAAAAATTTCGAATAATGGAGATATTTTTATGAATCATTCATAGATTGGGCCTGTGAGTGATTCTTTTAAAAAAAACCCTTTGGTGAAACTCGAAGTTAAAAATTGATTGATTATGATCCCGGTTTAATTATTTGTGACACTGTTGAAAAGGTGGGTAAAATAACAAAAATACTATCTAATAGAGAAAAAAAAAGCTGGATAATGCAATTAAAATTCTTGCGTAGTTTTTCCTCTTCCATATTACCCTTTCCATCGTTCTATTTCTGACAAGTTTGAATTTAATTACCAAATTACTTTTTTTAAATATTTCACTTCTAAACAATAATCTCAAATTCAGTTCTAAACTTCTCTGTGTTTCATTGTTCATAAAACTTATATTTAAAAAAATGCTCTAATTCGTAGCTTATGTACATATATAGTTTCAAGTAAATGCTTAATTAATGGCTAGTTTTTATTCCTTTACGTTAATATTTTTGGGGTAATGTTTTAAATTTTGAAAAATGACGAAAAATATTACGAAAACAATATCGTTCTTTAACACGATTAATTTATCTTTAACATATTCAAACTTAAGTTCAACGTCTGATCGATTTGCTAGAGTTGTTATTTAATGTATGTTGCCATCATTCGAACTGCATAATAATGCAATAATAATATTCAAAATTTTAAATCTTCCTTGATTCTTAGAATACGATTAACTAATTGTAGCGCAGAGGCTAGATACGACCCACTTGCATATTAACCAGAATAATTTGGTCCCGCCTTACTTAAATTCGTGAATGCAAAAATAACACAAATAATTCATAAAACCCGAAAGTTGATAAATATCTTGTAAAACATCTAAGAAGTATGCATTAATATAGCACAATATGAAATGTGTCAATTACATTCCACAGAAAGCAACATTTTAGGTCTTCAAAAGGCATTGCTAATTCATGTGTGTGTCTTTGTTGACTCTTACAAAACATACGTTTACATAATTTGCTTTTCTCTCTCTGAAGCCATGCGTCATAGGGATATATGGGGAAAAACCTACCAAAAATCTCCTCCCACTTGCAGAAATCGAAGAAATCCTGTATTCTCCACTGGTCATTTCTCACCTACGCAGCCCTCATCCATGAGGAGAGTAGGTAGTTACTAAATCCAACAAAAATGAGATTCAGAACTGAAAATAAAACTCGCGTGATCACCTCCGCCCCTTGTTTCCTTAATGAATCTTTGTCACGAGTCTGATCCAAAATGGAGTCAATAGATTTTTACATCCAGAAAAACTCACGATCTATCTTCAATAGTATTATAAATAATCCACAGTATTAGATCTCAACTCATTAACATTCACTGAAACAACAGGCCAATAACGCATTCTCCACTCTCACAAACGGTTCATCCATAGAAACCATCTTAGCTTAAATTTTTTAGAGTGTATTCAAACAGTTTTTCTAGTTGAGCCACTCCTCCCAAGTCCCTTCTCCTAATCCTAAATCGACAAATATCCTTCATCAGATTTTCTCTCGATTCACATGTGGGAAGTATATCTCAATCAGTCAGGTCCTGCTCGATTTATCAGAGCTTCATTTCAGAGAACATCTTGGTGAAAATCTCATAACGTAAACCTCCTGAGTAATCCTGCCAATCCAAAATTAACAGTCTAATCTGATATAATGCCGTCATTTTTTAAAATTAACTTAAATGCAGAATCAGGCCATTGCCTTCGGTGGAACGCCTCATGTACATCACCATATTCTACGAAACTGACCCTTCCAACCCAAACATCTTCCTGATCTTTGAAAACGGTTAACTTGAGTACAAACCAGAGGGGTCATCAGTTGAAACGAGCATATATATATTACATATTATATAGAGATATATTACATATATATTTATTATTATATAC
>BMAW01073233.1:0-13418 GCA_019974015.1 Nephila pilipes
TTCTTTTCTTCAATTGTACTGGTATTAAATTTAAAAGTTTCTTCCACAATTTTAGTTTAGTTTATTTTTTTATTGTTTTATGCTATGGAAAAGAAAGGCAAAGGTAGAAATACGAAAATTAAAAGATCTATTGTATCAAAATTCTGAAACATTTCTGACGTCGATACAGTATCTTTAATATAACCAAAATATAGAATACATAACATTACTTAATTTTTATTATATGACTCTTCTAAATATAGGAGAACAAATTTCATTCTTATATCTATATTATTTACATAATCATTTACATTTTATTAGTGTGTCAAATCATTGTATTGAACTATAAAACTTTAAGACGCTGCTCTCAGCTTTTTTTTTTATATTTTTCATTATTGTCATACACTTAAAATGCTATTGTTTTTTAATGAATTTTTAATTCTGGATTTTGTTTCTGATAAAATTTAGTAATACGTTTAATAATTATGTGCATGGAATAAAAATATAGATAAATAAATATTTTCTTAAAAAAAATCAATCCAATTATATATAACTGCTTATATATTGTTTTTTTGAAGTGACTGATAGAAAATGAAATTGTAAATATATATATAACACTAATGCTTCTAATCTCATACATGGAATTCTGAATATCACTGCCTCTAAAATATTGCGATAAGAATTCATTACAAAATATTACAATATGGGGAAGTACAGTAGGCATTTTAATACATGGAAATAATTTGAAAAAAATAAAACCTATTATTTTTTTGTTTGAAAATGAAGTATATTTTTATGAACTATATATTTTATGTGTTCAGTTATTTGGAATAATAACTTTTTCTTATAAGTGTATATATTTTTAAAAAGTTATTCTCGTGGAGGTGTTTCACTTTAATTGAAATGCATTACCTTATTTTGCGTATACACATTAGAATAACATAGTACTTACCATATGTTGTTTATAGCAAACAAAAAGATAATACAAGTAATAGAGTGAATACATGTGATGCATGAATTTTAATAAATGATAAAATATATTTTTGACTCCAAGATTGTAAAATTTCTTAAACTTTAACCATATGATTAAGGAATTAAATAAATATGTAGACAAAACACTAAAATAGCAAATAAAAAGACACATCTAAAGATAGCATTCTTCTTAAAATATGCGAATACATTTTAAATAAAAATAATAGTAGTATTTTCCCCATGTAAGTCTTTATTTATTTTCTTATTAAGTTTTTTCAAAATATAAATTATTTTTAAAATGCATATTTTATAATCGAATTCAATGAAAATCAGCTGGCTTTAAAGTAGATTCAAATTTGAATTGCTTTCTTTAAAAAAAATTAATAATTAAGACTATGGAAATGGATTTTATTTTATGCAAAGGATTAAAATTTTTTTCTTTATTAACTATTTTAACTACTTCATCTACTGATATGCTATCTTTATTACGTGAAATTGTGTCCATAAACAATTATCTACACCAGTTTTACAAAGATGAAATCTGAATAAAAGTTTTTATTACTCTATATTGATCCAAAATGATATTATAAAAAGAAGAGCATATTTTAAAATAAATAAAATAGTCCTAGTTATCAGGTTAAAAGTTGTAGCTAAAGTTTATAACATTATTTAGTGCGCTTTTTATTTTAATTTCCTTCAATTGTTCGAAAGATAAAAAAGCTTACCAGAAGATGTTTAAATATTACTTAATATTCTCAATACAAGTTCATCAATTTTATAAATACTTCATAGAAGCTCTTGAAAATGTATCATATATAATGTGCAATAGGAAAGAAAGCGTAATATAATTTATTTTAGAAGCTAATTCTAAACGTACAGTAATATTTTTAGCTAAGCCAGATTTATTTCAAATTACTATAATAAAAACAGCACATAATATATTTAAAACTTTTTTATACTATAAATTTCTTATAATTTTATATTTTAAGTAATTTTTATTTGTATTATAAATAAATTTTCTCGTTTAATACCCATTTTAAGTGCTTTCATTCTTTTATCATTTACGCTGAACTCATTGAAGTAAATGGAACATAAATAGCTAATGTTGCTTTGTTTCTATATATTTAAGAAGAAAATGATCCCAGAAATCCCTCAGAGCTGATTAATGCACGAGCGTATAGGTATGCTTTATCCCCGTTTCATGCACCAGACGTATGCATTGTTTTCTATAAATCCAAGCAAAGCAGAATTTCTCTTTCTACATATGGTGTATTTATAAGCATCGACATAAGTTCTTTTTACTTCCTAAGCTTTGAGATAAAAGCAGTAGAGAACTATTCCTACTTTTGGATGCTTTGGATTTCCTTTTTGACAAATAAAAAAAAATACACTATATTCAAATGCAAATGATGAAATGCATATCGTAAAACGTTTTCTTGAAAAATACAGAAATGGAATACTTTGGAATATTTTTGTTGTAAGGTTTGCTTTCATTGTGAATGAAGTATATTGATAAGAAGAATATATTATGATTATTTTAGTTTTTGGAGACAAATATTACATTTAAGAATTTTTCTTACAGAAAACTAACATTGTAAGATTAAATAATAATGTATTTTCAAATAATACATTTCAATTTTTTCTATTACAAAATTACATGTAATTGTTTAACTTTTGATAGAATTGTTATCTTTTAAGTAGAATTATATTAAATTATAAATGTCTGAGTAATGTTTAAACTAAAAAAATACTTAATTATATAATTTTCTAATTTTAATTATACAATTTGAGTAAGTCTATAACTTTACATTGTCTAAACTTTGCATAATATTATATGTCTTAAAACACTAAATGTAAACAAACGAAAATTAATAATTTGAAGGCTTATCTGATGATGCTTGTAAGAATAGAATTCGGAATTTTACTGTAATAAGCATTTTAAGAATTGGACATTTAGCTAAAAAAATTACTTGCAGAAATAATATTTTACCACAATTTTTGTAAAAAAAAAGGATTAAGTTTCATTAGGAATATATATTGTCACAAGACGTTACTTAATGAAATTAATTTATTGGTTTATACGTATAGACTTTTATCAAAAGAATATCAATGGATTATTTTTATTTTAGCTTCTTAATTAACACAGAACATTTTTCATTTAAATCTTCCCATTTAATAAATTATTATCACTCTTTCAAATAATTTATTATTATGAGTATTCATTACTGCTTAAACTTACGCAATGTTTAAAGAGAAAGATACTTTCATGTTATACTCCTAAATTACTTAAAATTCCTTACAATATATTTCATTTATATTGTATAAAACATATATTTATGTGGTTTAATTTTCTTCATTCCATCTTGTATAATAATTTTTACACAAATACTGCATTTTCCAAATGTATTTGTTTTTGTTTAACTTACCAATAAGGTTAATGGCTTATATTATTTCACATATCAATATAGTTTGAAAATTTTCGCTTAGTAATGAACCATTTTATAATAATCTTTACGTTTCATATATACTTCTGACGAAATTTATTGGTTCAATTTAGAGTTAAACTTTAAGTAATTTGTAAAATAATTATATCGCCTCCAACATAAGGTACATTACGATACATTATTAACTAGGACTTCCAATAAATTCTAAAAATAAGTTTTTATATTGTTCTAAATAGCTTATTTATTGAGGATGATTTGTGTTAAGAGACTTTTAAACTAGAATCTGCTAAGATTTATTTTTAATTAAATGTAACATAATTTTTCAATAATCATTTGAATAAATAAGTATGTAGAATTGCCATTTA
The DNA here is from genome assembly GCA_019974015.1 of Nephila pilipes. Lineage (NCBI taxonomy): Eukaryota > Metazoa > Arthropoda > Arachnida > Araneae > Nephilidae > Nephila > Nephila pilipes. Next base: position 3,761 of record BMAW01073233.1, read on the forward strand.
AGAATTACAAGAAAACTTAAATTAGAAAAAAAGTTACATCGAAAGATATATATCACACACTTTCTTTATAAAAAAAAATGCAGAAGTTAGAGCGTGGAGTGAGGAGAAACATTGAAAGAAATTAATCGGATGAAAGACTAAATAAAATGAGTATAAATTACATAAAATGAATAAGAAATCAAATAAAAGTAATAATATACATATACTAATTGTGATTGTTTATTGAAGTTGCACTTAGGAGCAACACAAGGACTAATGGCGACGGACCTCGTGATTTTGAGCTTTGTTCAAGAGACAAGGGCGATACCAGAGCTGGCACCACCCTCTCCAAACATAAACCAAAGGAAGGATTTAGTGCCTAGGACTGACTCAACGTACATCAGACCTGCTACACAGTAGGTCTTATGTGGCATCAGGGTTCGAACCTATGACTCGATGAAAACAACGAAAGTTATAAGCCCTTCACCAAGACCACCTGGACTTTACGGCCTCACCTACATCAATAACTTGGCTAAATACAATATGAAAGCAAAGAACATGAAAGAGGGATGAGGAATGAATAAGAAAAAATAATATTCAATATTTATTTTATACTATATTTATTCTAAAATAAAAGAATTTCTACATTATTATTTTTATTGCTCTCGCTTCGTTTTACATTAGTCTGAAAAAATACATTTGCTAAGAGAAATGCATTGCATAGATTGATACGTTGTAACCACATTTCATCATACGATATTCATTATTTTTTCAAGCTTTTTTAGTTTGATATGTTCATTTACGTAATTTTTACAAAATTAGTACCTGGATTTAAATGTTCCTCGCAACCATCGAGCTGAAATTTTGCATGCATGCATAACACTGATGACAATAAAATACTATAGTACGTGCTCAGGTAATGATGGACTTGGAGATGAGGGACTTGTACTTAACAACGTTGAATTCACTTCGAAGGTTTCACCATCCTATAGCGTAAATAATTGTTTTTAAGCCCTAAATTTTCAGAAAAAAATAATTAAATAAATATTATTAAAAAATTTTAATGAAGTTCTCATTCAAAGATAGAATAAAAAGTATAATTTTTAAGTAAATAATAGTACATAATTTATAAGAACTTGTGGGGAGCTTATAACTAAGTTACCTACTTTGCAATTAACAAGAACATACCACTAAGTACCACGAGAACATACTTATATATGAGATCAAAAGTAGTATTTCCTCCTCAAGCTAAAATAAATTATATAAGATTTTAAATTAAAACACATTTTATACGTTTTCTTCCAACTTAAAATAAGAGTTAGATAAAAAAAAAATGTTTTGGTTATATTTATTTGCTTTTAAAATATTGACAATTAATATTTCACTTCTTAAGATACTCAGTGAAGGAAATATTACACAAAATGTTTTTCGGAAATTTTTGTTAATAATTGAAAATACTAAAATGATTTTTTCAAAATACTTATAAACTGATATCTGGTATTTTTAATAACCAAGCTTATGAATTTTATTTTAAAGTCTAGACATGTTTGGAAAAAATTTGCTGTATTGTTTTGAAATAAGAAAACAGATTTGTCGATTAGGGTAATACTTCAGACAGAGTTACTATTTGTAATCTATTTTTCTTCTCACATCTTTTCTACTTCGCATTTCTGCTTAAATAATATATTTTTTTTCCTTGTAAGTGATAATATTATTATTTTGAATGCCATGCATCTTTTGTTTTTACTAAATCTACATATTTTGTGTTGTAATGGGTTTTAAAATTCAATGGAAAATTGGATGATATGCTATAGCTGTCACATCTTTCAATTTTGAATTCTTTGAAGATTTTTTTAAGAATTTTTCATATCGAAAAAGTCTTTCTGCCGTTTTTCCCTTTTCATTCTTCCAATGCTAGCTTAAATGACAAATATTCTTAAATGGAATATATGAAACACACAAAATTACAAAGAAATCAAATGGAAAATAATTGAAATTTTACTAATGTTTTTAAAATTTTGTATTAAGTATGATGGCTTGGTAGCTGATCAAATTACAAGACTTTCACCACTCAAAAAAGTAGTTTAATGATGAGAGTATATATAAAAATCTAAATTTTACAATGGTGTGGTTTCAAATAAATAGAGGTGTTTTGATTATTGTCCCTTCTCAATAAAAAAACATTCTAAAATAATAATTATTATTCAGAAAGCTTATGTACAGATAAATATTGTAAATAGCTGTCAAAAAATACTTACAATGTACTACAATTAATGCTAGTATCGTCAATGATCAATTTTTTATAACTTAGGGTGAATCAGATAAAATAAAATATTTGTTTATATAATTTAAGTAAATTTCATAAAAATCAAATATTCCCTTAGAAATTTATGATTCTAATTAGTATTAATTCAGAATATATTTAAAATAACTTAGAGAAGAAAAATTTGTTAAACATTTATTTCTTTTATTTACTCGTTTTAGTTAAGTTGCATTAATGTTAGTGGTGATTTACTTTACTTTAGGAAAGATATTTATTAATATAGCTTGTGATGCATATTCAATTTATAAAAAAATTGAATAGGATGAAAAACGTAGAATATACTACTATAACAATTGGATTATTAGGTTACGAAGAGTGTCTACAGCTAAGTAAAATAAAGTAACTGAAATACATACGAGTATTTTGAGCAAGTCACTTGCTAATATTTAAAAAAAACAAATCATTATACTTATTCTATTTATTATATCTTACGTTTCAGACTCAGAAAAAATATTTGTATTTAAATTTATAAGAGTTACATGCATTTGATTGATACATTTAAACCTATTTATAAATGAAATTGAAAACCGAAAATTTCCCCCTTATATGTTATTTGCAGTGTATTTTATTGGAGTCAGAAAAATTAGTAAATTGAGATTTTTCTACAAAATACTTGTATGGAGGTTTGTAGATATTTCTACAAAATAAGCCTCCAATATTCAACAGATTTCCCCTAAATTTCCTCGTAATTGAGAAGAAAATATTTTTACTGTTGTTTTATATACAAGAATTCATATTAGAAAAACTGAGGCTTGCTTCTTTTTTAACTATACTTTTAGTAAATTCAGACAAATATAGAAGAAACTTGAAATGAGTTTTGTTATATTGCTTATAGAGTACTTATGTTATTATTCTTAAGTATTTTTTTTTCTCTCAATTTCCCAGAAATTGCATACATATATATCTAAACAAGAATGAAGATAGTAGCAGCATTACTTTTTAATGGCAATGGTATTCATTAACAAATTTTAGCCCTGCAATAAGTGTGTTATTGAAGAATATTATGGTATTTCTATGTTTTGTCCTTATGTTCATTCGCAATGTTTAAAGTTATAATTATCTCATTTAACTTAATTCGTTTGTAATACATTTTAAATATAAATGTCTATTTATTTAATGTAATTGTCAAATTTTCTTAACTTAAATGAAAAAAAAAGAAAAAAAAAATTGAAAAATTGGATGAAAACGTGAAACTTTAGAGCTTTTCAGCTACAGACCTTTTAATACGGATATTTTTATTGGGTTTAGATTTTGATTCGTGGTCTCTACAATCGTGGAGTAGTGGTTCTTAATTATGAATGATTTCTGTTAATATCTTCGAATTCATAATTGCAAAACCAGAAAAATGTCAAAGTAGGCATGATTTTTTAGGAATGTCACCAATTTATTTGGAAGGGAAAAATGTTTGATTTATTTTTGCAGTTACCCTTCATTCCTCCCCGTGACTCAAATAAATGATGTTTCTCGCCAAGATTGGCGTACTCCACACTTTCTTTGACACAATTCACATTCACATACTTTGACAGATTGACGTCCTACACGTGGTAGATGCATACACCCATACTTAAACACATTTTAGTAGACGTGTAACAATTTAACTCGCTCAATACCCACAGTATGTAGCCGAAAATGAAATACAATTTCTCCGTAGGAACATCATATATCTTATTCCTGTGATATGTCTACTTCAGCGTTACTTAATCTCTAACTCTTAAAATGTCTCAATAAATTAAACTTTTCACTGAATTTCTGACTTCTATTTAAGTAAAATTGTCTAATAATTTATTTTATTCTCATCCTTAATCAGATATACTTTTCCCCATCGTAAAATCAGTGGAACTTGTTATGATTTCTAATTGCAGTCAATTCATAATTTATTCCGTAAAGACAATCTCTAATCGGATGGAATAAGTGCCGTATCTTTTGTATAAATGTAGCTGTGTAATTTGTATTAATTTTGCTTTTATCATTGGGTATGTCTCATAATTTGGGAATTAAAAATCTTCAGTTTGAATTAATACCTATCTTTGATAATTTTACCATTGCGTGGAAATTTAATTCACCTATTTCATTCAACTTAAAACTACATAATTTTATGACAGGTCTTTAACATCACAGAGAAAATCTCTCATATCCATAGTGATTAGTTTTAAAGGGCGTTTTTTTGACCATTTGTCATAATTTCAAATTTCTTTCAATTATCATTATGGAGGTTCGATTTATATTTAATAATTTAAAACAATATCGAAATACATTTATTGCTTAGGTAAGTTTATTTATTTTACCAAAATCTATCCACTTTCATTCCTCTATTTTATCTAAATGTATTCTTATCTTTACTTTTCTGCAAATCTACAAATGAATTTAATCTAGGGATGGAAATGGTGAAGTTTAATGGCAAATGAGCCAGATGTGACCATGTTCCGCTAAATATGTGGTAACTGTAATAGAGGCATTTAAATGAGTGAGTGATATTTTAATGGAGATAAGCTAGATGTGTATATTCGCCAAACAAAGTAAGTGAGAGAATGTTTAGCTAGAAAAGAGTAAAGATGTGATCTAGTCAAAAACAAACAGAAAAAATAAAAATTGTTTTACATGGAGAAGGGTCTAATATAAAAAAAAGTATCACTGGCGTATCCCGGGAGCCCGTCACTTGGTTTATCAAAGATGGTGAACCCCATAAGATAGAAAAAGATCACTAGGGTACCTCGAGTGTGTGATGCCTATATCTACCTAAAGAAGGCAAGCCCTTGAAATTACCTTACATAATCACCTAGGCCAGGGTTCCCGGCTGTACCCCGGATACTGTGTAACCATTTAAGTTGCCTCCTACAACATAGATCTGCTACAGTGGGACTATTCTGTCACATCGGTTCGCCATTATGGGGGAATTTAACACTAGAAAGATGGGAAATTTTCTTTTACTAAAAAAAAAAACCGGAGGAATGACAAAATGGAGGGTATAAATAAAATCAAAAGTAAAATATAATAAATGGCTTTTTTTAAATGAAAGTTATCATTAATATAAATATTTTAATTTAAAAAAAGTATTTTGTATAATTTATTGAATTTATATACTTTTTAATATTTTTATATTTTATAAGTAAACAAAACCCCATTTTTTAAAGAAAATATTACTTAATTATAAAGCTAAATTACAGGTTTTTTTTTTCCAAAAATTCAAGCATGGCTATAAATATAAATCCCCTTAAAATGTGGAATATTATATTTGGCATAGATAAACTAATAGTAAAATGACCGTTTTGCTTACTTATAGTAAATGGTAAATAAGCAATATATCATAATTACATGTTACATTCAACTCAAATCACACTTTTTTACCGCTACACAACATTAACTATACATATCGATTACATTTCCAGCATGAATGTACAGTCCAGTATTTATTACACAGCCTGATGTGGCAATAGATACGATTTTTTGAGTTCAATAGCTGACCTGAAATTTGAGAAAAAGTGCGTGGGGAGACTTCGATGATTTCATGATTTAGTCGAAGTGCTTCAGAAAGTCGAAACAAAAATACTCGTGTAGTATTGTACTTCCTGTAGCTTATTTATACACAAACCATGCTTTTATTGAAGACTAGCTGATACCCGCCCGCTTCGCTGGGCAGACGATAATGTTATATTTTGGAACCTATACGTAAAATATCAAGAAATTTTTCAATTTAATTATAATCTGAATTTAAAAATTTTAGAAATTGATTGTCTGTAATAATGGTTATCCACGACTTTCAAAAATATGAAAAAAGTATTTAAGTGTTAATAGTTTATCAATGAAAATGTAATTTAGTCCGTAAATCTGTCGTTGAACAGAATTCCGCATCACCGATGAGGTACTGTGTAGTGCGATGTGTTCCCATTATTCTACATGGCGGGTCTCCAGTAGGCCAAAACCATGTAAAAATTGCCAACATAAAAATAAAAATACATTTTTTATATATTTTTTTATTTTTTAAACCTGTTGAAACAATTTTTTTTTGTGTATTACATTTCTATTGTCTTTATTTTGAATGCATGGCAGTTTTTGAGAGTGACAACTACATTTTTATTTTTTATATCAATTTATTTATCTTAATTATTACATTCATTATTATTTTATCTTATTGTAATTTTAGAAATAGTTAAATATTAGAAAATATGAAATAATATGCCTACATTTCTAAAACATCTCTGTAGACAACATTCATCTTTCGTTTTTCTGGTTGACGGTTGATTAGATTTTCACGTGAACTAACTTTTGATCATGCCATGTAAAACTGACTATGTGAATAACAGACACTTTGTAAATCTACCCCAGCTAATTTTAAACTCTGCCCTTGTGCTTTATTGATAGTCATCGCAAAGCAAAGTCTAACTGGAAACTGCAAACGCTTAAATTCAAAATGATAATCTGATGGAATTAATGGTATTCTTGGAATGAATATATTTTCACCCTCATACTTTCCTGTAAAAAGAATCGCTTCTATAACGTTTTTTTTTTTTAGAGTTTTCGCTTTGAGTCTGGTGCTGTTACATAATTTAGGAGGATTTAAATTACGCAACAACATTATTGACGTACCAATCTTTAGGTAGCCTAGTGGGAAAGGTTTCGGATTCGTGGCCGGCGGTTTTCGTTCAGTCGCGGGTTCGATCCTTGGCCGCCAAAGACCCGCCGTGTAGCCGAGGCTGATGCACGTTAAATCTGTTGGGGCCCAAAGTCCTCCCGTGGTGTGGATGTTAGGAGAGGGGGGTGCCAGCTCAGTTGTCGTCCTCGTCACTTGACCGTGGTTCAAAATAATTATAGAAAGAAAATGTTCTGAAAGGTGATCCTTATGGTTAAGAAGACTATTCAAAGGTTCAGGATAGGATCTAATAGCAGGAATTTGGACTTGATCACCGCTACAGCACATTCCTGGAGGTTCTTCTATCAATTTTAAAGCATGGCACTACAAATAGGACAAACTTTTTCCGATACTGGCAATTTTATCATTTGAATAGTCAATATCTGTTATATATATTTAAAACCAAAGCTTTAGAAGTCCAAGGCACTAATTTAACTTTTGATCTTTTTTCATTGCATTTAATTACAGCTGCCTGATTCACAGGGGGGTTATTAGAAAAGTATTTTCGTACTGCTGCTCTATGTACTTCAAGATGGCTTTTAGTATATTTTGAAGCAGCTTCTCTATGTATTTCAAGATGACTTTGAGTATACTTTCAGCAGCGTGTCTTACTTGTTCATATCTAATTGATTTTGTGAATATTTTCCTCTTTTTTTTTACCTTTATTTAATTGAAGATATATTATATCATTAATAATCGATTCACTTGAACTTGATAAATTAGTGTTAGATATTGATTGAGTCTTTGAAAGTAGCACAGATACATTTTCTTGAGGCTGAAACACTAAAGATGACACATTTTCTTCATTTTGTTTCACATTATCATCACCAAGATTAACTTTACTTCTATTTGTTAATCCAACTATTTCAATATAAACATCAAAATGTCCATGATTATAGTTTCCCGTAAAACGTAATCTTTTATTCCCTCTGGATTGTTTCACCAACAGAAGCTATAAGGCAGACGCCTTGATACACTTCGAACTGATAGGGAAATAGCTCTGCCACCGCCATAATTTCGCAAACAGATCCATACGTGTTTGGTTTACATCTTTCGGTAAAATATAAATCGTTAGTATTATAAGGAGCGCCAGATAGCATTTGAGTGTAGCATTTAAACCGATACCAGTTGTTAAACATGTGAGAAACGATAATATTTCTCATTTTATACGCCATCGATATGTCACCGAACACCAGCAAAGACAGAGACGAAAATAAACATGCTTCGTCGCCAAGAATTTTAAAAACTTTGAAAGGAGTAGGTATTCCATCTATCCAAATATATTCAACATCCATTATAAAAAACTATAACTGAAAAGTAAATATGAAAAATCAATTTGTATTAACCTACAATGAAATACATTTCAAGTTAAAAAATATAATTATTTTTTTAAAATCAAATTATTTAACAAAAAATACTTACAAAAAGATAAAGTATAATAAAAATTTTTAGCAAAAAGTCACCCATATTGCGTTATCCTTTTTACAAAGGGTTTTACAAAGGGATAACTTACGCTAGCAGCATATCTAAAACTGCATTTGAATAGACAGAATTGCTCTTAAAAAATCATATCATTAAAAATAATTCTGTATTCTGAAAACAGTAAAATATCCAGCCATTTTAAAAAAGAAAAACGTTTATTTCCTAGAAACCAAAATCTAAAAATTGCCAGAATACAAAAACAAAACTTTTGCATAATGTTTACATTAGGTTACAGTTAATGCGTACATCAAAATAAATATTTTGACAGCTACTTATTTTTTTTTTTATCAATGACATGAATAACATACCATTATTATTCATTTGCTAAAAGCCAACTTCAATATCTTCGTAAGATTGCATTTAGATTTACAAATGTAATTTATCAATCATTATTAATAATAAAATACTTTTCTCATGAATTTAAAACTTATGTCTAGGTTCCACAACAATAAAAAATTATTGCTGAGCAAAGCGGGCGGAAGTTAGCTGGGGTTACCATAGTATAGCTTTTTAAAATTCACAATGCAAGGTCATTGAAATGCTTTGACTTGGCGGTGGAAGATATTGTGGTGGCGGTGGATTTGGTGATAAATCCCTCCTCCATCAGCGCATGAATATTAAATTATTTGGTATTTTCCATTTCGCACGCTCAAATCTCGCCAATTAAACTTAATTGGTAGCAATACACAGTATACATATAAAAAAAATATATTCCGTTTGGCGTCGGTCATGTCATTTTTAGCGATAAAGTCGCCAAATATGACATAAGCAATGGATAAAAAAAAGATTAATGGATGAAAATTACATTTTGGATTAGAATTCCGTAAAATCCGTTCTTAGTGAGCGTCTACATCGCAAAATGAGTAACTGTACCAAATTTCAAGTCAATCGGTTGTATAGTTTTAGAAATATCGTGATGAGTCAGTCAGTGGTATTTCGCTTATATATATATAGATTAATCCAAAATGTTGTAAAAAAATGTGCTTTGGCCATCTTCGACTTCCTGCTTTTACTGAATATTTGTATGCTTTTTGGCCAATAATGTGTACACCATACTTTGTAGAATTATATAATGCTACAATTTCCGCATTTTCTTTATATTATCTATTATACTAACAGTTTGGTATAGAGTGTTTAAAACCAAAATATTCTTGTTTCTACATTGAAACACAGTCAAGGTGGAATCATTGTGTTTATAACACGATGTAGTATAAAGTGAATGCTTTGAATATTTTTTGACATCTGTC
>BMAW01073235.1:0-11594 GCA_019974015.1 Nephila pilipes
ACTATCGATCAATCGATCAATTGAAACAATACTATCGATCAATCGATCGATATAGTGTATTAATTCTAACGATCCCTTCAAATATACGATACGTAACAAACATTTATTGCTATATAACAGGTCAATTGAAAAGTCACCGGCCTACCATAGTAAAACACATTTTTTTGGCAAAATTAGTTTTTTTTTATGCAACATAATTCCCTTCAAGGGTGATACACTGATTATAGCGACCCTCCAACTTTTCGATACCATTTTTGTAGTACGATTTGTCCTTTGCTTCAAAACAGGCCTAAGTTTCGGCGATCACCTCTTCATTCGACGAAAATTTCTTCCCAGCGAGCATTCTTTTGAGATCTGAGAAAAGGAAATAGTCGCTGGGGGCCAGAATACGGTGGATGAGGAAGCAATTCGAAGCCCAATTCATGGACTTTTGCCCTCGTTTTCACTGACTTGTGACACGGTGCATTGTCTTGGTGAAGCAGCACTTTCTTTTTCTTCAAATGCGGCCGTTTTTCGGCGATTTCGTCCTTCAAACGGTCCAATATCGCTATGTAATAGTCGCTGTTGATGGTCCTTCCTTTTTCAAGGTAGTCAATAAAAATTATTCCATGCGCATCCCATAATACAGACGCCATAACCTTGCCAGCCGACTGTTGCGTTTTCCCACGCTTTGGAGCGGGTTTATCGTGTGCAGTCCACTCGGATGACTGTCGATTGGACTTCGGATGAAATGATGGAGCCATGTTTCATCCATTGTCACATATCGACGCAAAAACTCGGGTTTATTACGCTTGATCATCTTCAAACACTGCTCCGAATCATCAACTCGTCGTTGTTTTTGGTCAAAAGTGAGCTCGCGTGGTACCCACTTTGCACAGAGCTTTCTCATACCCAAATATTCGTGAATAATATGATGTATACGTTCAGTTGATATCTTTAGAGTGTCATTCAATTTCAATTGACGGTCATTCAAAATCATTTTGTCGATTTTTTTAATGTTTTCGTCGGTAACAACCTCTTTTGGGCGTCCACCGTCTTCTGTGCTCATTTCACCACGTCTAAACTTAGCATACCAATCCTTGATGGTTGATTTTCCTGGGGCAATGTCCGGAAACTCGGCATCAAGCCAAGTTTTTGCTTCAACTGTATTTTTTCTCTTCAAAATGCAATATTTCATCAACACGTGAAATTCCTTTTCATCCATTTTTTTCACAATAACAAAAGTTGCTTCACTCAAAATGCTATAATTCACAAACTAATGATCCTACAGCTGTCAAATTTATACACACATCTTTTGAGGGTTAGGGCTAACTAAAAAACATATGGATTTCATTCTATGTGTCAGACCATCTATGTGTCAGACCAGGCACTTTTCAATTGACCTGTTATTTTTGTGTAAAAGTAAAATACAAAACCTGTTCTCTCGCGCATTATTTCCCTTCAACTAACACTTTTCATATGACTTTAAATGACTTGAGAATCTCTTTTTGTCAATGAAGCGTGACATACGTAAATTAAATAGAAATATTGAAAGGCAGGGAACAGGGTTGATGAGAGATAGCATTTATAAAACACTTCGGAAAATTTAATAGGAAGTGATCGGAAGTTATTAACTAAGTGCTTCATCTCATGCCCACACTGGTAAGATTAAAGAGAATTAGGTTTCGAAGTAAGTGAGAATCTAAATAATAAACAGTTAGCGAGTTGTACCCTCTTTGCCACTCGGACCCGACTGGTCAGTAACAAAAATTAGTTTACACTTATAATTAATGCTAATAGGCTAATATTAATATTATTAATAAATTACAATAATTGATTAATAAAATTAATTAATTAATAAGTTAATATTAATATTAATCTTTAGATTGGATTATTAATTTTCAGATTATAATACCAATCCTAGATTAGGGTTTTTAATTTAAGTTTTGAATGTTGCATATTCGTAGATCCGTATAAAATAATTTGGTTTGTCACCGCAGTCCGACTTTCTGTTTCTTTGGCGAACAAATTATGACTAGTTAAATATCAATAAGTGATGGACCAATCAATTGAAGGAAATAATCCTGTGACGTTCCAAATAGATATCTGATTTTGTTCATTGAATAAAGTACATCAAGATTGGTCATGTCTGTGTTTTTGTTCATATATTAGTTTAATTTGAAAATGATCAAAGTGGCCGTGGTAGCCTAGTGGTCATAGTAGGGGACTTACCACCGGCATTGTTTTCGTCGAATCGTGGGTTCGAATCTTGATGTCATTGAAGAAACGTCTTGTTGCGTAGCTGATGCAAATAAAATTTGATTAAGGTCCTAAATCCTTCCGCGGCGGGGTGTGGAAGTTTTGAGAGGGTGGCGCTAGCTCAAGTATTGCCCTCTCACGTGAACGAGACTGAAAATTGTGAGATTTGTTGACAATAAGCTTCATGTTTTTTCTCGGTGCGACGTTAATAAACACAATTACGAGGGTTAAGTAATTTTTCTGATTACAATATGTTATATACTTAGCCAGCAGCGATGTCAGAATTTTTTAGAAATATACAAAAGATTTCATATGATAGTTTTGACCTCTTTTGAGTTTCTGAAACGATTTTACCTTCGTAATTTGTATGGCCTATCAAAATTCATGTGCTGTTTTTACTCGTTAATTAATTCACTATCAAAACTCAGTTATTATTTAGATCTTAATATTAGAATATCATAATCAAACTCTTAACATTGACAGAATTTTATAGATTCTATTCTATGATATTAAGCTCATCGAGAAATTATCTTGTGACTGACTATATACTAGTATTGCTTAGAGTTATGTGACTAAAGCACAAAAAACAAAATTAATACGTCGTAAGAATAATATATGGACTTGAAGTAATTCTGGAGTTGAATGGAAACAATATGGAAACAGCTTTTAAGTAAAAAAATAAAAATACAAAATTCTCTTTAATTTGTTGCATTAACACATTGCATGATTTTTATTACTTCAATCATTTTTATAATATTTCAAAAATCATACACCATGTTTAAAATTTTCTACTTAATTTTTTGTCGCAATTCGATAAACCTATTCTCTAATTCCTGCATTATTAAAATTCAAATTACAGTTCTTAGTATTCTTTGACTATCTTACTTTCATGTTATAAAAAATAAAGCTAAAAAATCTAATTTAAATCTTTTTAACAAATAGATTTGTGTCATGATATCTGGAAATTCAATTATCAACCACCTATTATTAACAGCTTGTTGCATTTAGATTGGAGCAAATCTGCTAATACACTAGCGTGCAAAAGTTAAGCAATGAATACATTTTTCAACATACAACCCTGAAATTTTTAAAAAGGGCTTTATGCGACCAGTACAGTGAAAAGGCAGCTCAGTACAAAGGAGATGCTATATTTTCTAATAAACCTCATTCAATTTATATTTACGAACAATTTTTTAAAAATATTACAACTGATAGATATTCTTCATTGTATAAAAGAAAAGAAATATTACGTAACAAAGAAAAGAAAATGCTTTGCAGTGAAAATAACTAGTATGAAAAAAATACGTAGTATCAAAAAACTTTTCGCATTCTGTACATTAAACAATGATAATTTTTTTTAAAAAACAGTAGTATATACTCCACGTATATTGCAGACACAACGTTAATAAAACAAACGCAACGTTAATAAAACAAACAAAATTAAGAAAATGATTGATTATTCCGATAAGAAAATAAACAGAATTGTAATAAAACATATAATGAAGTAATAAACTTAATATTGAAGTATAAAATGAAGTAATATTTTTCATTGTGAATATGTATTAATTTATTCAATTTATTTAAGTATCATACTCATTGATTTGTTCAGTATTTTGACTATTCTATAACAAAGTTTTTTAAAAACGGAAAAATTATTATTAATAGTAGCATAATAAAAGCTTTAAAAAGCGAAAGAATTGCAGATTTAAAAATCTTTAGTGTTGATTTTAGCTACTATTAATTAATGCTGATTTTAATTGCAAATTAGAATAATGAATGACTTTATTAAAAATTATTGAAAAAAATGGCAGTCAAGGTAGCATGCGCACTTTAAAAATATACCGAACTTAAAAATACAATGCTTGAATTTAAAGAGAAATTGAAAATCACAAATTTAAGATTTTAAGGTGTGAAGGATTACACTATCTTTTATTCTCATATTTAATTTTTTTGGCTATTAAATAATAATTTTATGCTCTAAGTCTGGGGTTTTTAATTAAGAATCTGGGGATATCAGGAAGATCTGGGGAAAGATTTTAGGAGATTCATGCATTTGAAAGAGAACAAATTACCTTATCGTCTCAATCTTTAGTGGTAATTATTTGGATTCAGCATTTATTGATCTTATAGTTACAAGATTCGAAATTATAGCAGTATAATTTATCATCATCCCTCGGTATACCACATAGCTGCTTAATGTTCAGTTATTTGGAGAAACATACTATGTGTACATTCTTTAAGAGATATAATTGAAAGAAATAAGATTTTACATAAATTCTCTATGAATTCTATATATATATATATATATATATATATATATATATATATATATATATATGTATTTTTATTATTACGTAAGGTATTTCACATAATGGTTAATACCCAAAATTACAATATTATATTAATTCATAAAGTTCTATAATATTATTGCAGCACATTTTCTTCTACGGTTAGTGTTTCTCAATATTACTCATTACTTTCCGTTCTAGTTTCGTTTATACACACGAGCGCGAGCATATATATACATAATGCATTTAATACATTAATAATAATACATTTAAGAAGTAAAACCAATTCAACTACCAGTTGAATTGTATAAATTTAATATTGCATAAAATGTAATGAAATGCACGAAAATGAAGTGCCAAATATACGAATAACTAAGACTACAGAAACGTACTGTGTTTTTTTGTTTCAGCATTCTATATAATTTCATTGAAGTAGAATGCATTAAAGAATTTTCATTGTGTAATAATTTTCCTGCGCAAGACGCAAAATTAATGACAAGACCAGATATGTGAAGTGCCAGTTTACAGAAAAAGTACTGTGTGTGTGTGTGTGTATATATATATATATATATATATATATATATATATATATATATATATGAACGAAAGAAGAGATTCCAGAAAGAAATGACTCCTTCCTCCACTAAAAAAATAAGTTGATTATTTTACAAAAATTTTAAAAACAATGTGATAGCTTACAAAAATCGTTGATTTATGATCTTTGATGAATCAATATGATTAATCAGTTGTATAAGCTTTGTAATCATTAGGATTAATTAATTTTAGTACTTATTTGTTAAATTATATTAAGATATTTTGAAAGCATTTGTGTAATTTATATACAAAATTTTTTTAACTTTCATGCAGTTGATTGTGGTGTTATGAAATGTACTTATTTTGAAATTGTTTGAAATTTTTTAATAAAAGAAACCCGAAAGGGTATGTGTGTGTGTGTGTGTGTGTGTGTGTGTGTGTGTGTGTGTTTCAAATATTATCGAAAAAACTCTTTAATTCTACATATGTTCTCCTACCTGTATATTGCAAAATACGCAATCAATTTTCAGACAGATGTATCCATTTATTATCGTAAGTATGCTTTTGGAATTCACCGCTGACTTCATGTCACACAGCTGACGCTAGTGCCTTAATTTTAATCTTAATGAATTTACAGACCATTTATATTTTCAAATAAGTCTTTTAACGATAGAGTACAAACTAAAAATCGTGACTATTAATACTCTTTTTGAAAACAACTGTGTTTGAAGACTCCCAATTTACGCTTGCTCAACCCTAATTAGGGTTACTTCGTTGTTAGTACAGACTAAGTAAATAATAAACCTCGTTTCGAACAATACGCTTGCATCTTGGATGAATTCGGGTATAAATACCATCAGTTTGACCATATCATCGCATCTGGCAGAACTATCTGATTTGTTGCTTGTTGGAATCTCCTCTTCAACAAATAGCAGATCACGATTTCCTAATGGAGCGAAGTAGGGCGGTTTTCCGCCTTTCTATATGGCTAGCTTTCATCGTAGGTAAGTAATTCCGATATTTAAATTTATTATACATTTCTAAAAGTATTCATACTAGTCATAGATGCAGGTCCTTACCTAATATATATTAGAATTAAAATTTATGTATCATCTATTATTCCGTGAATGAATATAAGAGTTATTTTGAATAAATTGTCACAGAAAATCAATAATCCAATGATATGTAATTGCACTTCCAAACTTTGGGTGCAAGTATTTATAGAGATATGTTGATACTAGAGAAAGTATAAATTGTTTTGAAATATTATTATGGAATTTAATTCTTTTTTAATTTTCTAAAAATTTTGATTCAATTTTACATAAATGTAATCAAATACATTTCGAAAGGGACTAATGGTTACAGTGAAATGTAATTAAGAAATATATTAAAGCACTTCGTGAATTTTGTAGTGCATCTATGGAGATGAATGAATGATACATAAAGAACGATGGTACTGATTTGAAAAATTATTTGCCTTCTTATTCTTATTCTTCAATAAATTAAATATTTTAATTAAATTTCATACATTTTTATTATAAAAAAAACATTCTAAGATCTGTTAATTTTACTATCAGCTGCCCATACTATTTCGTATTGTAATTATAAAATTATTTACTGATCAGGAAATTATTTTTTGTTTAAGATCAAGATTTTTATTTTTCTAACAAAATATTTATAGTTTTTCAATGTAACTCTGAATAATTCCAGCAAAGCAACTTTGAAAAACAATAAAATTTCTTCTTAAACAAAATAATTTGGTAATTTTGTAATAAAATTATCTACATTACATGAATACTTGAAAAAGAATACAAGAGTGCAAGTGAAATGCATATAAAAAGGGAATTTGGGTTTAAAACTTCAGAGTATATCATTCAAAGTATAACTGAAGCATTGAATGTAATTAATATGTTTCTGAATTTCTGGACATGGGTCAGTAGAATGTTATTTGAAAGCGAATTTTAGAAATGTTTTCTCTTTGAATTGTGGAGGAAATTTGAATTTGCCATTGTATTATTGTTTATTATAATTTCTTTATAAAAACATGTTTTGTTAGTAAATTATATAACGTTTTAACGTCGTTCTGGACCAATATAAAAGTCTATTGATAATGATTCTGATTATTTAGTGTTAATCAGAGAATAAGGAGGATTCCTTATTCGCCAATATTCCATAACACTTCCCTTGAGACAGACCCTAAATTTAATTTGAGTAACGAGAAAAGCTATCCCACCCGTTGTTCCTTACAACAGTCTACGTCAGAATTAGGATTGTGCCTCAATGCTAGACTTATTTTCGTCATATATAGAGACGGCTATCTCAACTCCTTGGTTAATGAGACCCATTAATAGCTATGTGATATATGCTATAAAAGCAGAAATTAATTTATAATGTAATATGAGTATAATGTTTCTGCATCTTCTACAAAAGAACCTAAAATTACAAATGCGTTTTTCAAAATTTATTAAACTTATATAAAAATATACTCGGCGTGTTTATATATTAGACTGTTAACTAATTGCTCTATAATTTTTTTTCTTTTATTTATTAATAATTTAATAAACTAATTTAGTAATTTTCATTCATTTCTGATATTTATAACACTTTTGTGTTTTCTTAATAACATTAAATGAATACTTGATAATATGTAAGTCAATAATAGGCTGATAAAATTTAACATGAGCGAAAACGATAAAAACTTTTTAATATTATCTTTGAATTGCCAAATAATAAGAATTCACTTAAAACATTTGCACGAAAACATTTTTTTATTTATAATTATTCAAACATAGTTGACAAAAATATTAAAAATACAGTCTATCTTGTTTCAAAAAAGCTATTTATTAAAATACCTATTTATTGATTACGACATTGAAAATATTTTCTTTTATTTCAAGATTCAAGATATTTTTTCCAAACAAAGTGTTGAAAATAGCACTAAAAGCACTTTATAAGAATTCTCTACATTTTCCTTTGTCATCTTTAACTGAAAAGTGCACTACAAAAGCTAATTTAACCTATAAAGCCGTAATAGCACTAAAAAAATCATTCTTATAACAATGGAGAATCTTTGAGATTATTTAAAAATACATAAAAGAAATTTTAATTAATAAAAAAGGCAAAAAATTATATGTAATTTTGGATTGAAAAAGATAGCGCCTTGAATGGGTCAAATCGATCAATTTCTATAATTTATATATATTAGCTCCTATGGGATTGTATTGTGACCTCTTATTTATATATTTCTCAAATAGGTAAATTTCTTAAGTTTATATCTTTTTCAGAATTGTCGATATACATATTTTTTCCTTAAAACAGTAAGAAAATTTCATTTTACTTGATAAAGTAGAACTAACCCACATCACTAATGTACATAGAAATACATATGAAAATAGACTTAGAATTTTCGGTGATCTGTATTTCAAAACCGCTCTACAGCTGTGACATGGTATTTAAATACTTTCCTTAATTTTTGGTTTTCAACAGATATAACTCACGCTTTACATGCGCCGAAAAAGAATAAATTAATAACCCTTCAGGCAACTTTGTATTTTGAGGACCATGCTTCAGACGAGAAAAAATCGAGACCATATATAATTTCATGCTATAATAAAACTAAATGTGAAATAGGTTACTACTGGTAAATAATCTGCCGCTTATATTTACGAAGTGAAACTAGGTGTTTATTCTACAATGTGATTGACCTAGTAGTTACAGATCCTTTTGTTCTTTTTATGAATGTAAATTCTCCTTATCATCGAAACAAGCTAGACAAAATATAACTTTTTTAATAAGAACTCACGGAACAGCTGACTGAACCTCTCAATGATATAAGAATGAAAAAAAAATATCCTAGTAATATCCTAGTAACAACCAGTAAGATGCTGGTTGTTGCAGGAGGTCAAAACGAGAAAATATCATAACACCTGATATTGGAAAGAACAAGACATCAGTTCCAAAGAAAAATCGTCGACGAGATGAGCTTCTTGCTTAGTTTTTCTTCAAAAAGAGCATCTAAAAGGTTACTATAAATCTTGTTTATGATTAAAAAAAAGTGTATTAAGAATAATGGCTAAAAGGCAAAATAAATCTGTAAATTAAAAAATTCCATTACTTCTCGAGCTTTTAAATAGTTAAAATTGCGTATCTACGTTAGAAAAAGGTGGAGGAATTAAAAATTCTATAAAATATGCTATATATTTTAATAAACTCAAAAGTAAACGAAATAAAGATACATAAAAATATTTGTTACATAACCTAAAATAAATATAAGCCCAACTGGATCTAATCAACCCATGTACAAAAAATGTGTAACTTTTTTCAACAGGGTAGGAAGGTATAATGCTTTTTAACGTAGTTTGCAATAAATTTTAAATTAAAGAATTCAGAACCGTTTTGTATTCCGTTCTAATAAATAAATAAAAAATATGACTTCTAGAAATATTGACAAAAATATTTCCTAAATAAGACATAGCTTTGCAATTTCGTTTGTTATATATATAACTATGTATAAAAATTTTACTACAATTATTATTAAAAATGAAATAGTTAAATAATGCCTTTAATATAAAAGCTGTTTATCCTATTAATAGCTTAAAAATAAAATTATTTCAAAATTATTTAAACTTATTTAGGGAGTAAACTTAAATAAATATCATTTAATGTAAATTAAGTGAAATTTTCTATAAAGGAATTAAATTGATGACCATATAAAAGGAATGAAAAATTTTCAATTGCCTTCTCAAGCAATTTACGAACACTATAGTAAAATTAGAATTACAAGTATGTGCAAACATTAAACTTTCACGCATGAAAAAATAAAATTCAAGATAAATAATATAAATTATATTATTTTTATGTTATAGCTATATCCAATGTTCAAGGAAGACCTACTGAAGATTCCGAAAACGGCGCAATTGTTGAAACTTCTGAAGGTACTACATATTACTGGAGTTTCGAAGAATTTGAGGAAGGTGATCAGAGTTATGACTTTTCGAAAGAATCATCTTGGTCTTATTCTAAATCTGATTCTTCCCAAAGTGGAAGTCAGTCTAGTTATTATGAAGACAGTGAATCAAGATCGGGAAGTAGTGCAAGTGAAAAAGACTCGAAGATGAAGCAAACTGAATACAGCTCAGAAGGAAACCAAATAGAAGGTGGAAATACGAGTGAATCAGGAAAATCTGGAAGTGATGGTTATAATAACGGAAGTGGAAGTAGTACTCAGAAATCAGAGTCATCGAATGACAGTAATTCATCGATGAATAAATCCTATAGCCGCACTGAAGAAAGTGAATATTCATCTCAAAATGTCGAAGAAAATGCTTCTGCTTCTGAATCCAAAAGAGGAAGTAAAAATCGTAGTTATGAACATAGATCTTCAAGCAGAGCTGAGGGAAAGAATGATGATCAAGATTATGAAAGCAAATCTACTGATACAGAAAAAGGCGGAAGTAAAAATAAAAATGTTAGGGGTCAAAAAGGAGGAATTATAGAAAGTGAAGGCACAAATGAAGAAAAAACCTCGAACAAGAATAAAATTAGAGACAGCGAAACAATTGAATCATCTAATACTTTTGAAGAAGAAGATAACTTTAGTAAATCTGAATCTAGTCAGCAAAGCAAACATCATAAAAGCAAATCAATCGATAAATCAAGTCAAAGGAAAATAACAGTAGACGATGAAGAAAATAAAACGAGCAATTCCGGAGATTCAGAACAGGAAAAACACAGATCCAGTCACTTAAAAAATAAAGGCGACTCCAAACCGAATCATAGCAAACCTCATGACAAAGATAAACCCGAAAAAGACAGCAAAATACCAAAAGGACAAAAAAGTAACGAAAAGCCTAATAAGAATAAACTAGGAAAAGATAGAAATGTAGAAAGCACAAATGAAGAAAGTAATTCTTATCATAATTCAGAGGAAGAAGAAAGTTCTAGTAAATATGATGAAAGTCGTAGAAAACAAAGTCATAGACACAAGACCGTAGACAAATCAAGTAGTAAGAAGTCTTCGAGTGACGACAATGATAAACAGGGAAAGAAGCCATCACACAAGAATAGTGATAAAGCAAATCAAGGCAATGACAAAATTGGAAAATCTAAATCTCCCAAAGACAAAGATGATTCAAAACCAAAACACGATAAATCTCATGACAAAGATTCACCTAAAGATTCTAAGAACAAGCCTCATGGACAAGGAAGCAGTCCGAAGGATAATAAAAAGCCTGATAATAATAAGCCATCCAAGAATAAAAAATCGGGAAAGAAACTGAATGGAGAGCAGGACTCAACATACCATACATCAGAAGAAGAAGACAGATCAGACAGCTATGACAGTAGTAAATCAGAATCTCACCATAAACACAAATCAACTGATAGCTCAAGTCACCGAAGCAAACATACAAGTGAAGGCTCTGAAGGAAAAAAACATGGCAAAACGCCTGATAACGGAAATAAAAATCAAGATAAGACAGGAAATAAACCTACTGACAGCGAAAAGAAGCCATCCGGAGATGATAAACCTGGTAA